>JBBHDX010000634.1:0-26506 GCA_039519145.1 Kokia cookei
GAAGTTCCCATGCACTTGGAATAAATGTGGGCAATGCATTAATGATTTTTTGAGTAACCTGAACAACCACTTTTCATGTTCCTATGATCAGCCTTTGAGCATTTAAACACCTTGAGACCTTTGGTGAAACTGATCGACCGTGCGTTGAAGAGAACATTGAATTCCTTTGCTGATCACGAAATGCCCTTTTAGAGAGGTGTTTTCAGCACTTTAAATGTTGGTAGGTGCATTAAAAGCTTGTGTTGGTCAACCAGTTGATATCGCTAAGACATATTAAATATGCTGGTTAGAACATATTAAATAGGCAGCAGTATTTGACTAAAATTAACAACTAACTTAGGACAACTTTAAGGACTTATCAAAATAACACAAAACATAATTAAGACATAGACTAAAATAACTAAATGGTTAATTCTTTATTTTCCAACTATTTAATTAGATTAAAATTAAAGCTGAATGTGCAACACATTGCATGGAATGCATGATGGGTTGTATGAAATGCATGGAATGCATGAAGTGTCTTCCCAAATTCGTTTAATTAAACACGTGACAGCCTGATTGAATTTCTTAGCTTGTGCTCGCGTAATTGGTCCTTTAGGTAGCTCGATTAGATCGTGCGAGGCTTGCCCTTCATCGATGCTCGCAACATCATTGTTCGCGTTGTGTGTGTTCACAACATGAGTGTTCGCAGCTCTAGTGTTCGCAACATGAGTGCTCGCATCATCCTCTCCCTCTTCAAAGCGATTTGTGCTCAAATCGTCGCCTACATCATAAGGGGATAGATCAGCAACATTATAGCTCGCACTAACAGTATACTCACCTAGAAGGTCCAATTTGTACGAATTTTCATTAATTCTTTCTAGCACTTGAAAAGGGCCAACGCCTCGTGGTAGCAACTTGGATCTTCTTTAAGCTAGAAACCTTTCTTTCGCATGTGAAGCCAAACCCAATCTCCAGGTTCAATGATTACTCGCTTACGTCCCTTGTTGGCTTTACTTGCATATTACTTGGTCCTCTCCTCAATGTTTTCCCTCACTTTTTGGTGTAGATTTTACACGAAATCAGCCTTCTTTTTGCCATCTACATGAACAAATTGATTAGAAGATAAGGGAATTAAATCTAACGGAGTTAAAGGATTAAAACCGTAAACAACTTCAAACGATGAATGCTTGGTGGTTGAATGTACAGAACGATTGTAAGCAAACTCGATATGCGGCAAGCATTCTTCCTATGCTTTCAAATTCTTTCGAATGATTGCTCTTAACAAGGTGGAGAGCACTCGATTCATAACTTTAGTTTGGCCATCCGTTTGTAGGCAGCATGTTGTAGAAAACAGAAACTTAGTACCAAGTTTGCTCCATAAAATTCTCCTAAAATGGCTAAAAAAATTTAGCATCGCGATCTGATACGATCATCCTTGGTACTCCATGCAATCGTACCACTTTCCTAAAAAACAAGTTAGCTTGCTTACCTTCATGAACTTGATGGAAAATCTCTTCAGATTTAAACACTCGATTTCGATTCACCACATCTTCATGAAACAAGTGTGTTTCAACAACATTTAAAGAACACCGACTTGATTGAATCTTAGAAAGATCTTTACTTGGCTTTCCTTCCACAACTTAGAGAATGTTTCCTCTCTGCAACTTACCTTTTTCATCCAATTGGAATCGCCTCTCGTTTGGTGAATAATGAAGTGAAAATTCTGATGATGGAATTTTAAGAACCTGTGGCAATAGAACTTCACAAGACAATAATGAGTCATGGTTAGTTAAAACTAAATCACTCCTCATTCTTGCTTGAATAATTTCTTGCTCACTTTGTTTTTCAATTTCAAGTTCTTTCTCACTCTTAATCTCTTCACTTACACTTTCATCACTCTCACTTTCTTTTTCCTCACGCTCTCTTTCTGTTTCAACTTCTTTTTTTTCATTTTCTGTTTCATTCATAATTTCTTGTTTCTTCCCTTAAACTCTTTGAATTTTCTCTCATTTTCTCTTATCAACAACTCTTTTTCTTTTTTTTCTCTCATTTCTTTGTTTCTTCTCTCTATTTCTTTTATTTTTCGCTCATTTTCTCTCATTATCAACTCTTGTCTTTCTTTTCTTTTAGCTTCCTTTTCTCTCATTCTTTTCTTACAAGATGGGGTTGATATGAAAGTATCAGAATGAGAAGATTTTTGTTGGGTAAGAGTGGAAGGATTCACATATGAGACACGATCAACTCTTTGTGATTGAACCTTTGTGGATGAGTACTTTGGCGCACTTGAAGAGATACTTGTGCCTTCTCAAAAGGCTTCAAATCGTGGTTCTCTCCCAACTCTAATTCCTTGACGAATAGGGATCACGACGTGGATCTCTTCTTTGATCTTGGGGTGAACGTCCCCGTTGAGAATGCTCCTCCACTTGGTCAATTCTTTCTTGAATTGGCTCCAATTGATGTTTCCATCTCGTGTATGAGAGCTTGGTATGCTAAATCGGGCACACCACCTCCAACAGCATTATTTCTTTCGGGACTTCGAGACATGATGTTTTCTTCCATAAAGAAAATATTAGTAACAAAAGATTTAGATTGAAAGTAAATGAGTACCTTACCAAATACAATACCTCACGAGCCACTCGGAAAGAAAATCACTCCACTAGTGTTTGCACTCGTATTGGCTTTTTAATCTTCTCTAATGCTCTTTTGCACTCTTGCCTTTTACCACTCTTTGCTCGCTTAAAGTTCTTAGGTGATTTCCTTAGACTTAACAACAAACCTCGTAGTATCGACTTCAAATATGATGTAAGGTAAGAATGTTGCTTAGGTGATAGGGAAGGCTTAGAAGAAAAAAATAAAGGGTAAGTACAAGTGTGGCTGAAATTGTTATGGTAAGGAAAACTTGTAATCAGAAATCACACTTTCAATCCAGCTTCCGTTTTCTTGTTTTTTTTTTCTTTAATGTGAATTTTGAATCTCCTTTTGTATTCTGAGCTTAGGATGCAAATGTGTTGTATTCCTTTTTTTCAAATTTCTTTCTTTTTTATTTTTTTTTATTTTTTAATGCTAATCCTAAGAGAGATAAGAACGTTAAATACTCACTTAATTTAGCTAGCTCTTATACCAAATGATGTGAGCTCATCCTCGAAGGATGGTTACGAGTCGCGTGAGATCCTAATCGAAATTAAGAAGTATCTTTAGTAGATGAATTTGGTGAAGGTTGTGAATGAAAATGATAAGCTTTGGGATGGTGGATGAATGAATATACAAAGGATATAGATTGATAGGCTTAAATTCGATTTTAAGGACTCAAGAATGGACCAATATTATAGGAAAATATTGACCCAATCCTTATATTAGCACTTAGAACGAAAACAAGAAGAACCATGACTCTCTATCTAGCAAGATAGGAATGACCCTCTATCTAGCAAGATAGGAACCAATCGGTGTAAGGGTGAACGCCACACTTTAAAGAAGTGATAAGTTCGAAAGAATTAGATTGACGCCACAAGGATTACTTGATAAGTCAAATTGAGTCAAATAAGAACAAGGAGTTTGCAAACTCACAATAAGATTAAAATTCATCAAAAGTTATTACAAAATGGTCCAAGCCTCATATTTATAGGCTTACAAATGACCAGCTGAAAGGACATAAAATAATTAATCAAAATTACACCATAAATTCCTCCAATATTCCCCATGCACTTTAAGTTAATGTGGTAGTTGCTTCAATGGAGTAGTTGGTCGAATTTAGTGCTTGGTTGGCTAGGAAAAATTGTTCTTTAAATTCGGCTAAAGTTCCCATGCACTTGGAATAAATGTGGGTAGTGCATTAACGATTTTTGAGTAACCTGAACAGTCACTTTTCATGTTCCCATGATCAGCATTTAAGCATTTAAACACCTTGAGACCTTTGGTGAAACCAATCAGCCATGCATGAAGAGAACATTGAATTCCTTTGCTGATCACGAAATGCCCTTTTTGAGAGGTGCTTTCAGCACTTTAAATGTTGGTAGGTGCAATAAAAGCTTGTGTTGGTCAGCCATTGATATCCTTAAGACATATTAAACATGTTGATTATGACATATTAAATGGGTAGCAATATTTCACTAAAACTAACAACTAACTTAGGACAACTTTAAAGACTTATCAAAATAACACAAAAAATAATTAAGATATAGACTAAAATAACTAAATGATTAATTCTTTATTTTCCAGCTATTTAATTAGATTAAAATTAAAGCTGAATGTGCAGCACATTGCATGGAATGCATGAAGTATCTTCCCAGATTCGTTTAATTAAACCCGTGACAGCCTGATTGAATTTCTTGGCTTTTGCTCGTGTAATTGGTCCTCTTGGGAGCTCAATTGGATCGTGCGAGGCTTGCCCTTCACCCATGCTCGTACCACGAGTGTTCGCAACATCAGTGTACATGTTGTGTGTGTTTGTAACATGAATGTTCGCAGCTCCAATTTTCGCAACATAAGTGCTCGCATCTTCCAAGCTCACAAGGTCCATGCTCGCATTATTTGTGTTCGTACTACTCTTTCTTGCATCACTAGAATTCCAAATATATAAAAATTATGAGAAAATGATAAATTTTAGCTTACCAATTTGAAGCTTGAATCTATTAAACCCTAACCTTTTTCTTCAATTCTTTCTTCCCCCTTCAGCTACAAAAACAGAGAAATAAAGAAACAAAATTTTCCTTCCTTCAACAACCCCACCATTATAACCACAATTTTCCATTTATTTTCTTTTAATTTAATTAACTAAAATCATTAAACAAAACATAAGCCACATTCTCCCACCTAATCAGCATTAAGGATTTAAATGGGAAATTTGTCCCATTGGTCCCCCCTTTTAATTCAAATTAAAATCTCTTTTATAAATTGCACTTTTACTACTTATGCAATTTAGTCCTCACACCTAATTAAAACACTAAACAATTAAAATTACTTATTCGATAAGCAATTGTTCTACTATTAATTTTTCGTAAATATTTTTATTAAATATTTACGGGTCCAGTTCACGATTATAAAGTCTCAAAAATACACTTTTTGACAGCCCTAACTTTCGGGTCGTTATAGGCTTCACCTCAAAATCAAAACAACGAAGCCGGTAACCTCCTTGGAATCTGGATGTTAGGACAGGTAGTCCTTAGTAAGATTTTAAAAGTTGTATTGTAAACAAATAGTCTAATTAGAGATAGGAACAATTTGAAGGATTAATATTATTTATAGTCTGTTAAGTTAGAATTTATTAAATATAGATCAATTTGTGACGTTCCATACCCGGATCCGACAGATGGGTCGGGCATAGGGTGTGACACGCAAAGTGATAGTCTACAAGGAATATGGGAAAACAAACAAGATAAACATATAAAATTATTAGTAAGTTCAAATACAAACTAAAGCATACCTTGATTAGGAGTGAGTATTCGATCGAGTTGAGTCGAATCGAGTCGAAAAAATTTCGAGTTAGTTGAGTTAACGAACCCTATTCTAGCAACTACACTCAATTTGAATTTTTTTTAATCGAATCGATTCGAATCGAGTCAAAAAATTTCGAGCCAAGTCGAGTTAATGAATCATACTATTTATACTCAATGTTGCGTTTAGATGGACCGATTACTTAACTAGTAGACAAAGTACAAGATTATTTAACTAAATAAATAATATAATGGTTTTGCCTTTTAACTTAACGGGTAAACATTTATTAAAACAATGTAGTTTTGCCTTTTAACTTAATGGTTTTTACTTTTAACTTTAGAAAATTTAAAAATTTATTAAAACGGTGTAGTTTTACCTTTTATTATTCGAATTTTCGAATAACTCGAATTATGTAATTCATATTCGAGTTAAATCAAAAAACTTGATTTTCTTATTCGAGTTTATCCGAATAACTCGATTAACTCAAATAACTTGAACTATTTAATTCAAAATTTAAAATTTTTATCAAATTTTTCGAATCAAATCGAGTTTTGCTCACCCCTAACCTTGATCAATAAGGCATAAATAACTATTTTATTTGGCAACCAATATAGCTTTCCTTAGCACATTAAGACATATTTCTACATGGAACATCATCACAAATCGAATGTGCTAGTTACGTTCTTGAATCGAAAGTACTGTAACATTTAAAACAAAATCATATAGCAATCTATTTGTCAAGTATCATCAAATATCATTTCATTTTCATTTCATGATTTAAATTTCATTTCCAATCAATTGAATATTGTCTGATGGAACTATAGTAAACCAAACTCGGATACCTGGAAATAAGTTGCTCACACAAGTTGACAGTATATCAAGGTTGTAACCGACCGTACGCATGTGCGTTAAAACAAATGATTTTGGAAAACTATTTTAAAGAACGATTTTAATTGCAAGCGTACAACTTCATTTGTAATATTTATAGTTCTGATGGAACACAAAGTATTCCAACAGGTCGAACCCAAAGGATTGCCAAGTGGATAAATGTGTTTATCAAGTTAATTTCAAGTTAATCAATTATTAATCTAATCGAGTCAGAAATTATTAGTACAAGTCCAAATTAAATAGTTTATAAATTAAAATTAAATTATTAATTAAACTAACTAAACTAAACTTTCTTCTTAATGTTTTAGATAATGTAAATGATTAAACAATGGTCGATTGATTAGTTGAGTGCTAATTAAACTAATGAACTTACACCGATTATATTGGTTACCACTCTTAGTTAGGAATCTCCTCTCAATCTCATCCTAGACTAAAAGATACCACCTAATATTACCTCTCAGTTTCACCTAGGCATATAGATTACCTCTCGATCTCATTATTCGGCACAATTATATCGAACTATCTAAGGATAAACTCTCCTCTCGATCTCGTTTATCTAGGTTTTTCGCTAGAAGCGTCAATTCTAATGTATTAAGCATTTAGATATAATCAAACAACCAATTAATCAATAATAGACATTAACTTAAGCTAACAAACAACAAATCAAAACAACCATAACATCCAAATAAACATTTCATCGAATAGTTAATAAGCACAAAATAGAGATAAGGATGAGAAGTGTTCATTTAGATGTAGAACCAATGGCACCTAAAAGCTTGATCCATCTTCATTTGCAAAGTCTTTTACAAGAAAGGAAACTAAAAGAATAAAATCTACTCTAAAAAGAAAAGAGAACCTAAACTAAAAATGAAAAGAAAAAGAAAAGAAAACCTAACCCTAATACTATGGAAAACTAAATAAACTATCAGCTAACAAAAATCTCCAATGAAAGGCTCATAAAGTTGTATTTATATCCTACTAACATTAAACCTAGCAATGATCATTTTACCCTTAAGTGAAAAATAGACTTAAGCTTCTTTGGACATAAAATTGCCCCATGCAATTTTTTCACTTATCAGGATTGGGTATCACAATATCTACAACAGTCTTGAGATTGGGAAACTTGAGGGTCTTGGTATCACGACTTCCATGCTTCGATATCGTGATACTTCCCTTCTAGGTGATGTTTTATTCACGTTTGAGCCATCATCGACTCCGTACAACACTCAATCAGCTTGTTTGGTTCCCTATGGCACGACTGGCCAATTTGAGTCTAAAAATAACTAAAAACTAATAAATTTTTTTTATTAATAACAAAACTAAAAATCGAAAAAAAGTAAATAAAAGACACCTAAATTTCTTGAGAATAAGTTGTTTAAGTGTAATAGAGAGCCTAATTTGACTTATGAAATTAAGATAGATTAGGTTGCTCACACGAGCCGATGTTACCGTAAAGTTGCTCACACAAGCTAACATTATATCAAGGTTACATGTTCAGGCTAAACTTGTGATACATAAAATTCGAGAATCTGCAACAAATTCTAAATCTCTTAATAACATATAAAATATCTAATTAATCGCATGTATAACCTTAATGAATGCCAAACATATCCTAATATTTTACTAAGTTCACTCGGGCATAATTTCCATATAATGTCAAAACCAATTCTTGTTCATAATTTCATTTCTCATTTTCAAGACAAATAATAAATCAACAACCACATTTACATCTTGTACTAATTCCATATAACCACTATTTACATGAATTTAAATTCAGTCCTTTTCAAGCTATAAGTGCCAAATTCATGAATTTAAATTCAGCCCTTCCCATTAACAAATTCTATTTAAACTTGTCAAACTAAACGAAACTAACATTATTTTATAGAAACTTTGTTAACAGAAGAGCTATCATCGAGAATCCTTTTTATGAATCATCAATAGTATCCAGTAAATCCTAGAAATTTTTTTACTTTGGTTACATTTTTCGGTGGCTTCCAATTAACGATAGTTGAGATTTTGCTTAGATAAATTCAAATACCTTTAGCTAATATCACATGACCCAAAAAGCCTTTTCTCGTAACCAGAATTCACATTTGCTGAACTTGACATATAATTTCTTTTCTCGTAAAGTCTATAACACATTCCTCAAGTGCTAATTGTGATCTGTTTCATTCTTCGCATAAATCAATATATCATCCATGAACATAACAATGAACTAGTTTAAATATGACTGAAAGATTCTATTCATCAAATCCATAAAAGTGTCAAGAACATTAGTAACCCCAAACGATATTACCAAAAATTCATAGTGTCTATATCGAGTTCGAAAAATAGTTTTTGACATATCTAATTCCTTAACTCTGAGTTGATAATAACCCGATCAAAGATCAATCTTAGAAAACATTGTTGCTTCCTTCAACTAATCAAACAAATCGTCAATTTGGGGTAGCGAATACTAGTTATTTGTGGTGACTTTATTTAATTATCGATAGTCAATACACAATCCCAAGGTTCCGTCTTTCGTTTTCACGAACAACACTGGTGCTCCCCAAGGTGACACACTCGGATGAATAAATCCCCCATCTAAAGGATTTTACAACTGAGCTTTCAAATTCTTTCAATTTAGTCAGAGTCTTTCTATATAGTGCAATAGAAATTGGCGTAATACCAGCCACTACTACTATCTCAAATTCAACTTCACTCTCAAGAGGGAAGCTTATTGATCGATGTTTTTACGTCACAGCAATGTGCAAGCGGACACACGTCGATGCAAGTATAGTTGATAGACAATTCTATCGGATATCGATCCCACGAAGAATAAGTTCTTGATGTCTAAATGTCGAAGCAATTAATATTGTAATCAGGTAAGATATGAGTAAGGATGTCAATGCAATTATATTAGATCTGCACACTAAGATAATCAAGAATGTCAACGCAATGAGAGTTAAACTTCAGAGGTTAAATGTCAGTGTACTGAAAATAAATCCAATTGTATTGAGTGTTAAGTGCTAAATATTTAAATGTATAAAATGTAAATATGATTAAGTGTAGAAGGGCAGAAATGGTTCATTGATTCTACTAAATCGCAACGCTGGATGCGCTGACAAGGTAAAATATAGATGGAATGTCGCTGCAATGAAGTCCCTTTGAGTTCTTACCAACAACAACTCTTTACTTAATCCCGACTTGAATATCCACAATCACTCCACCTCTGGGTGCGAGCAACGATGTGTATTCAAGAACAAGTAACTGGAGTTTGTCTCAGTCCCAAGCAGCTCTCGCCTAACTTACTTGTTAACCTAACCTGTCATTGCATCTCTCGATGTCGACGTACTGCAATTTCACTCTCGTGCTTAAAGTGGTTAGATCCAAGAATAAGCAAATAAACACTGTAAAATAGGAATCAAAATGATTTAATATTAAAAAGACACTCTCATATTCATTTAATATCATCAAAATCCATCATCGTTTAAGAAGAATTAAAGAGTACAACGAAGCTTACTATCTCTAGACTACTAGGCCTACTCCTTAATTGTTCCTCTTGCTTTGCATCAAGCACCTCGTAGACTTGCTTCATCAGCTCCTCGATTTTCAGCTCAAATCGCCAATTCACACAAAATTTTCAGAATTAAATCTCTTCGCTCTTGATAATTTTTCATCATTTGTTCGTCTATTTATAACCTCCATAATATTACAGGTTTTAGCCTTCATTTACAGATCCAAATCTAGATCTTGCACCTGTAAAAATTAGTTAGATTACAGCTGTGCACTCACGCAGTTATAGTATGTTCTTTAGAGATCTACAGATTGTCGCTGTATCGCTGGGCACATTCTAAAATCATAATTGCAGCGACATCTATGAGATCCTTGCATTGGTGCTTCTAGCTGTGAATTCAGCTTGATTCTACTCATTTGAGGTTCCGTTTCAATGCGGCGACATCTTTTGGTCGCAATCTCCAAATGATCTTGTGGTTGCATTCATCCAGCATTAAGCTTTTAGATTGAGTTCCTGCACTGGCAATATTAAGAGCAATATATCGACTGTTTGCGTCGATATTAGTACAAAAATAGATAAAAATAACAAGAATTTAAACTAACTAACAATGAGTTGGAAAATATGAAAACTAGGTATAAAATGTTAATGAGGCATGCTAAATGAGATACAAAAGAGACAATTAAAACACTAAATTGGGGAGAAAATCTATGTTATTTGAAATATCATCACACCCACAAACTTGAGTTTTTACTTGTCCTCAAGTAAACAAAAATTAACAAAATAACAATTAGAAATGTCACCGCAATCATTATTCATACAACTATAATTCTCTAAATTCCTAATGTTTAAATTGCATTCAGATAATAGAATGATGCACTGACAATTTATCGGTATAAACAACTTAAAACTGCAACTTCATCAATTTAGTATTATGCATTGAAACTTACCCTTCCTTGAATCTTTTCAGCAAATTATTCTTCTTTTTCTTTTCTTTCTTCTTTTCTCATTTTTTTTCAAGTGACTGAAAGATGTCATTGCATTACTCTACCTTTGTTCCTGGGCAGTAACGATAGGGTGCAACAAACCCCTAGGAGGCATGTAACTGCGTCGATACACACTCTTGCAGTTACAAACTTTGGCAAGATGAGTTTTCTTTTCTAAGACTGCAGCAGAGTGTTCTCCCTTAAAAGTCACAATGCACTCATATTGGAGCGTCTTTTATTAATATTATGTCGTTGTACTGGTCAGTTAGTTCAAGATTAAACACCAATACTATCCATCCATTACTGAAGCAATTTCAATTATTCATTCAAAAATATCACTCATTATTCAATCATATTCATCTAATTTCCACATCAACATTCAAATAATTCAAGAATTACGCATCAAAATAAAAGTTGTAAGCACATTTATGTTGAAATTTTGTAATTTTTCATTAACTAAAGAGACAAGATAAAAATCAAACATGAAGGTATAGTTGCATTTACCATTCACATTATCTTCCCCCTCAAACTTAATATTTGTATTGTCCTCAATGCGTTAACAATAGTTATACAAAAATAATAGAAATACAACTACAATGCACTAAACTAAAAGGAATGCAGTGACAATTAAAATGCAGGCACAATAAGAATGCATGAAAACTAATTAAAAAGAAATGTACCAAATTATCTAGCAGCAGCCGATGCAGAGGTTGCTTTGGTTTTCTTCTTTTTCTTTGGGCGCTCTCTCTCATCATGGTGTTTCTTCTTTTTCTTGTCCTTAGGCCTCTTCTGCTTTTTATCCTTTATTCCAACCAGCTCGACGGATTGCTCCTCCTCGACAGGTCCTTTCTCACAATTAGAAAATTCTAGTTTTGAATGCATTGATTCATCTAAATGCAACTATAAGAAGGACATTTGTTCTACTTGAGTCACGTCTAAAATAAGCATTTTGGTCTTTTTGAAATTTATTCTACTGCTGAAAGCGATTTCGAACTGGTGATCAAGCCTGCAATATGAAGCTGTCAACATCGACAATGTTTGGAAATCTATCACCTTCATTAGCCCTCAGAAGGGAAATACATGTTACTGGGGTAGTTCTTACTCAATAGCAACATGCTGCCAAGCAAACCTCATAATGTACAATACAAGCATCAAAATTAAACCAATACAATTTTTTTTTAAAGTCCTGTTCTAATCAAATAACCAACCAATCATGACTGAAAAATAAACGAAAAGATAATATGAAAGGCCATCAACTGCTTGAATTGCATTATACAATTCATAATATCAAAGCAAATCAATGAAAAGTATATTTCAGAATAAATCATGTTATAAGGGAGTTCAAAAAAGTTAAGAACTCACAGTTCTACCGTCTATCATATGGTCTTTCATCACAACCCTTTCTGCAACAGCCGGATCAGCAAAAACGACAAACCCGAATCCACGGGCACGCCCGGTAGCCCGATCCTTCATTATCACAGCTTCGACAACTTCCCCGAAAGTTTGAAAATACTCTCTAAGACGGTCCTCATTTGTGCCCCAAGAAATCCCACCGATGAATAGCTTGCCAAGCTCCATTTCCATTCTGAATATTGGATATCAAATTGAATCGTAAACAACATGAATATAACATGTCACAAAATATTTATATATATAAAATTCTACTCAACAAGAGAAGAAGCAAGCATCGGATCTAGAACTCGACTCGTGAATTTTATGTAAAATAACGCCAGATATAATCAAGACTTTGGTTTCTTTAAATTTAAAAGGCAATACAGAATTCAGAATCATGGTTTAAAAAGACAATCCAACATAAACATTGTAAATGTAGATTAAACGAAGATAACCGTGCCTTGTCAAGAATCAAGCAAAGCTTCGTTGTTTATATCAATATAAAACGACCCAATGTTGGATTCAATAGGAAAACGTAAAACCAATTACGGATCGACTATGAATCGACCAACAATCCAGGATTCCTAAAAAACCCAACGCATGAAAAGGGGGCAACTTTGACGCGAAATGAGCGGAAGGATCCAACACCCAGAATTAGTTTAGAGCAAATAATGAAGAAAAACAAGAGTTGGGTGTTTATTTTAATCTAGTTTTGAAGGGGCAATGATATTAACTGTACCACGGAGGAAAAAAACAAGGCCCAGAAGGGAAAGCAAGAGAATCTAAGATCTGAGAGGAAGCATAACAAGAAGAGAGGGCTGAAAAGGCCCTCCTTTTCCTCTCTGTTTTTTTTTTCTTTTCTTTTCTTTGTTTCTTCCGATTACTGTTTTCAATACCAATGGAATTGGGATTTATAAAAAGAATATATGTGCGTGTGCCTGTGGTGTAAATGAATGGATTTCGTTTATCAAACAGAGAGGCAGAGATGTGTGAGAGAAAATGGATTTGGATAAATAAAAAAAAAGAATATTTATTTTATATATATTTAGCAGAGAGAAAGAGAGGCAGCAAAGGGTAGGCTATCCTTTTCTTACAAGAAAGTTGTTAAGGAGAGACGATGGCTGTTTCCATGTTTTGTTTGAATTTGATTTTAAAATTGTCTTCTAAACGCGGTTTAACTGAAAACCAAATCATAATTATTAACCTTTCATAATTTCAACCGTCTAAACATTCAATCTTATTAAATTCTTACTTATCCAAAAAATAAAACCTTCAATCTTATTGCATAATTTCTATACAATCTAATTTAATTTATCCAATTAAAAAAATAAAAAATTCAATATTTTCTACTATATCTTTATTTGTTAATTATTACTATTATTATTCAATACTATATGATATCAACTCAATCCTATAACCACTTTATAATAAACATCATTACATGCATCTCACCAAAGTCCCTTTGTATAATTTTCTAGGGACCCAATGCAGCTTACAAAGGCTTATCTTTCTTTTTTCTTTTCTTTTTTATCTGAGCTATCCTTTTTTTTTTTTCAGAAAAATCTTCCTAGAAAAATATTAAGGTATTAAGGTTTAGTTTGTTTCAACGTAAAAAAAAATTACGGAAAATATCTTTTTTGATGTTTATTTCATATAAAATAAAATGATCAACATAAAAAAATTTCCAGTTAACGTAAAAAAAAAATTCAATCAACATAAAAATTATTTTCTTATTTCCGTAAAATGTCTTAATAAATTTTTTTTTTCATAAGATGTTTTCCAAACTAATAAGACTCTGTTCACTTTAACAATATCAACTCAAACATCAGGTCAAAACACCAAGATGTTACATTTTTTACTATATTCTTCGCTTATCAATTTTTTTATAAGCTTTCATAATTTTTTTAATTTAATTCGCCTCTATCATAAAAGTTCAATATTCAGTAATTAATCATATTAAATCAATTTTCTTTATTATTTCAATTTAATTGCATAATTTATCTCAATATCTTAATTCTATATATTTCACTCCTATTGTTCAGTCCACATATGTTATCAAATTTAACAATTTACTCCTCATCATCATAAAAATGATTGTTTTTCATTTCTCTCAAAACATCATCGATTAAAATTATATTTATTTCTTAATTTTTTCCCTCTTTTAGAACTCTTAAAATTTTTCCCTTGAGTGTTTGAATTGAATTAAATTAATAAATAATAATTTTGGTGGTCCACAACTAACAGAGTGCATTGATTCAACAATGTTGTGTGTTAAAATCAACCATAGCATGAATTTTCAAACAACATGAATGTCTTTTTGCTACATACATCAAGATGTATGTGAGAGAAAACGAGTTGAATGATTCATAATAAATTTGAGGTCAATAAAAAAAAAAAAAAAGTGAAGTAATTAGGTATAGATTTAGATGGAAATCGATTTGTTTAGTTTATTTTTTATTTCGTATTACAGTATTTAATATCACATTCATCGTTATTTTTACAATAATCATAAATGAATATATCGTTTATTTAAATCGACTCTTAATTGGGAAGGAATGAATAGTCTCCTCCACCAAATAAGATACTGAATACAAAGTCTAAAATTGTATGCTAGAAACATTTAAAAGGTCGAAGTATTGGAATTGAAATAAGAAAAAAATCACAAGTATTTATATACACATGTTTGGAACAAATAGCTTTGCACCTAACTTTTAATATTAATATCTAATATTGAAAAATAAAATAAAATAAAAGCGAAGGAATACTAAAAGGTGAGATAGAAATGTGAAAGACAGAAGGGATTGGTTGTGCACCCACACCCATTCTCCCATCTTCCATCACCAATACCAACTCAGAGTTAATTTACGTACTAATCATATTATTATTAGCCCAATTTTTTATTATTATTTTTCATCGTTAAATGATCTGCATCTCTCCAATCTTCACCAAGATCGATTCATAAGCCTTCGATATTCCCTCTTTTTTTTTTTTTAAATTCAGTTAAAAAGGGGTGGAAAATTAGTAAAATAGAAGAAGATATTTTTGAGGTTGACGAAGGATGAGTTTAATTTATGGGATTATTTCGATTAAATTAGTTTATTTTTTTTGATAATTCTTATTTTTAAAATGTACATATAATTGGTAGAAAAATTAATTCAACTGAATGAGTTTTCTGTTGATATATTAAAAAAAACACATCTTGTGTAATAAATTTTCTTTAAAATTTTTTAAAAACACTTTTAATAGAACATATTTTCTTAATATGTCAATAAAAAATTTATCTAATTCACATACTATATCCTAAAATGTATTATTTGACCGATTAACAAAATTTATCTATATATCATATATTATGAATTTAAGAAATTGTTGTTAATTAGGGGCTGACAGGCAGGCAAGTGGTCGGCTGCAGAATACAAGGAAGAGTATGGACCTTGCTTATCAATAGTGGTTCGATTTGAGTTTTTTTTTTTTTAAAAATCATTTTATCTATATTTAATCAGGAAAAAACAAAGTCAAGCTGCTGGCTGGCTGGCTGGCTATTCTAGTTTTTATCTAGATATGACCTAAACTATATACGGGTTAAATTATTTGGCAGGTTTTCTTTTTCAATTATAGGAGTTTAATCAAATTAATTTTTTATTATTAAATGATTAAATTTAGTTTTTATACTATTAAAAACAACACTTTTTATTTCCCTTAAATAACATCATCCATTAGTTAATAAAGTTAATTTTTTAAAAGATTTTATGATTTTCAAATATTTTGTTTTGTTTAAAACTGAATTGTAAATGAAAACAAAATAAAATTTATGTCATTTTTCAAATAATAAATATCAATTTTATTTGATTTTTTAAATAATATAAAATAGTAGAAATGATAGGTGGCATTTCATTTCACGATGATTACAACAAATTAGATAGCAAAAGGGGGAAATGGCGAAGGACATATCAAAGTCATATCAACACAGAGGTTTCATCTTCTATATCCTAATCTTATTGATATAATTTAATAAAAACTAAAAGGAGGGACTTCAACCCAACAATGGCAACTTCCCATCCCTTGCCTCCCACCTACTAAGACAAGACATGACTTTCTTTAGATTTAGGGTAAAACTCAAGCTGCTTGCTTATTATTATTATTATTATTTTAATAAAAAAATTAGCTTAGAGAAGAAACAGCATCATCCTTTATGAGCAGTGACAATACATATGGTGGTGGAGTATCCAATAAAATCAAATGCGTCAAATGAAGACTAACCATCTTCGTCAATCGATCCGCAACCATGTTTTGGTCTCGAGGCACGTATCTAATACGAACGTATCATGTTCTGTTCAATAGCTCATATATGAGTCGAATTTCAAGCATCTTATTGTCTGCAACCCCTTCCACAATGATAAGATTAACGAGCAAGCTGTTGTCACACTCAACCTCAATATCACGGTAACCTCTTTCCCATGCCATTCGAAAGTCTTCAAGCATCGCTTTAACTACCACCTGAAATATTGGATTCTGACCCATAACAATTGTAAAACCACATCAATTTGGGAGAAAATAACATCAACTTAATCTTCAAAATCTCTGTTCACATTAATTTCAAAATTTGACCATTTTTTTGGTATTATTTTACTTTATCAGAGTACTATTATCTTTAACAATCTTTCATTTCTAGGATTGTGTTTTTTTTTAATTATTTCATAACGAATTTCATTCCGAAAAGCACTCTACGGCAACGTGCTACCTTCTTATACTATATGGAGAAGAAAAAAATGTTGTCCAATACCAACAAACTCTAGTTTGCCTTGACTTTTGTCTTTATATATTTTCTTTTTAAAGGGAGGGGCTTGGGTGTCTGATATAAACGTAAGGCATAATTATTAAGACATGGACCAGGCTTAGAAAGAGATTTAAAAAAAAGGCCATGGATGTTCATTAGATGGGCTTTTACAGGAAAAATTGTATGTATGGTAGAGTAGGAATTGTGATGTCTGCCAGAAGAATCCCATCATCCTTCCATAAAAATTCGTTGAAAGAACACTTTAAATGGTAGGATAAAGCGACAAAATTATTGTTTTAAGAGAAGAAAAAGTGAATAATTAACCTTTAGAAGCCAAAATATGGATTTCTTAAACTTTTAAGGAGTCGTACAGAAAATTTAGCACTTTTGGGGCCAATGATGGATAATTTAACGTTATCAGTCCTCAGAGCCCTTAACCGTGCCAATGGATGTTCTATTTTTACTTGGGTCATATCATTTGTTTGGATGCATTTCATGGTTTCAAATTTACCAATATTATTTAAATGTTGAACCAAAATAAATATTATCATATAAACTTTAAAATTATTAATTATATTGAATAATATTTAATAAACAATCATGCTTATTTTTTTAATTAATTCTAAAAACAAAAAGAAATTTAAAATACCATTTGACATAAATGCAAGAAAGGGCCACACAAATTTGTTTTCGATATGAAAATTAAAATGAATGTAATTTGAAAGGGGCTCAGAATTGCAGAATTACAGCAAGGCTTTAGAAGCCATTCAGTCCCGAAAGATGGTGTTTTGAAATTGGTTTTTCCTCATCGCCCACATTCTTAAAAACATACAAACAACTTTTGATATTAATGAAAAAAAAAAAAGAATTGTAAGTCTCATGGCCAATCCCAAGAAGTAAAAGCAGCAACGCCGCTCCACAAGGCAATGGAATATGAGACTGCCGTCGACGGAGGAACTCCCCCGAAGGAGGACCATCAACGTCGCCGTTCATTTTTTTACGACGTTATCTTCGGGATTTACAAACATTATTCTAAGATTTGCCCCAAATTAAGAAAGGGATTTCACTCCCCCGTCATACACATACTACCAACATTAAAACCAGATCAAAGTTCAAATCTTTAGTTTACATAGAACTTAGAAAAGAGAGACAGAATATGCGAAATCGAAAAGCTAAGGGAAGAATTGGAATGTACGTCTCATGGCAAGTCCCAGATGGTAAAAGCAGCGACGCCGCTCCACAAGGCGATGGAATATGAGACAACTCATCCACGGAGGAGCTCCCCGGAGGGAGGACCGTCTACATCAATGAGCGTCGTTATGTGACGTTACCCTCGGGATATACAAACATGAGCTGGTTTGCCCCGCTTCATAGATCAGGATTTCAAATCCCCCGTCACATTAGATTGAACACAAGAGAAGAAACAAAGAAGAATATAACAATCTTGTAGGACATAAATAAAAAACAAAACCAACAAAATTTTGAAACGTTTGATGCAGAAAGTAAACAAAAAACTAATAACTTCGAACATAGATCAGACTCATATCGATCGAAACTACTAAAAGATTTGTTAGGGTTTAAGAAGAGAATTTACTTCACTGCCGCGTCAAAGAAGCCTGTGTTCTGGTGTTAATTTATAGCCTGGATTTGATCAACACGAATTGTTAGTGGCCGCCGCTCACTAGGGTTGCGATTACGTAAGAAATAAGAATACAATATTTGAAGGACCATGAAGACCTGAATTTCAGACGGCCCAACACCAAAGCCCAATATCTGCATATTTTGCGGCTTTGCAAATATAAATTGTTAAGCTAGTAGTTAAATAATTTGAGTGTATTTGACACAAGCATTTAAAATTATTTAATTAACAACAACTGAGTCTTAACTCAACCGACATACGTATTATTGTCAATGTAGTAAACGTAAATTTGAATGCGTTGAAACGCATTATTTTCTTATTTACGAGTTAAGAAGTGATTATACTTAATTTTAAATATTATCTTAAAAAAAACAGATAATGAGATACACTAGAAATGATAGATATCACTAAAAATACATTAGCCAACCATTAATATTATTTTTTATTTTTATTTGATCTTTAATTATTCAAAAAAAATTATTCAAAATATAAAATTATCTTTGTCAAACAATATATTTATTTTAAGTAAATACCAAACCATTTTTATAATTCAAATTAAAAACTCTCCATTTAATTTTTCAATTTATAAAGAACACCCAGAAAAAAAAGTAACATATCATTTGATGATGTGTTTAAGACTATTTGGTTTTTTTTTTTAATTATAAGTGACAATTATTTATAATTTTAGGCGATGAATAGGACAGAGATGAAATTTTACTAGCGGGAAATAAAGGAAGATAGTGACATTTCAATATTGAGTTTTCAGTTAAATACCAATTGTTGGAACTCCCTCCTGCCCCATAGTTTCTTCATCTTACACACCATTAATTTGCTCAAAATACAGCTCTCATCTTACACACCATTAATTTGCTCAAAATACAGCTCTAGACCCATCCAAATTCCAAGCTAAAAGGTGATAGTCCATCCCAGTAGCAATGAATGACAACTCATATCGAAATAATTTGGTGGGGAGTGGGGGAAGGAAACAGTTAAGAAATCTGAGTAAATGAAAATTTGAGAAATAAAAAATGAATGTACAAAGCCTAACCTATCTGAAGAAAGAGGAAGAAAAACAACAAATATATTTGTCAAAATAGATAGTAGCCCTCCCCTTGATATGTGAAAATCTAGTCCTAGCAGATGGCTTTCCTCATCGTCATCATGCAACTAAATTCTAAACCTCTCTCGCCCTTCTCCATTGACTTGTCTACTTTTGTGATGCACCTCTGCTCTTGCAATTATCCATTTTTTTTACTCCACCCTACCTGAAGTCTTATAGGACAACAAAAATCAAAGCATACAGTGTTTATTTTAGTTCAAAGTACAAGTTTCCAAATCCTGTATAGCTATCATTCTATATTACTGAATTATTACTAAATGAGACACAATGAACATGTCTGCTGATGACTTACAAATGTTTCATCCCTTACAGACAAATTAGACAAAAATTTCTGATGTAACCAGTAGAATATGCAATGCAATGAGAAGGGAACATCAACTATATGCTAGGGACTCTAGAAAAAATTAACAAGTGTAATAAACTTACAGATCTTCAACTGAAAGAATCTGGGGAAGAGCGAAAATAAATTTGTATGACTCAGTAAAATGGCTATCTGTCTTCAGCAGTAAAACAGAAATGTTCACCCTAAAACATAATAGCAAAGAGTTCTTGTTATTCTTCTCATAAAAACTGTCCTTTTGGACCGACTAAATTGCATCAGAAAAGCAACTATTAGTTCATCAGATATACCATCAGACTATAATTTGTAAACATTATTAAACTGTAAAACATACACATATTAGACCTTATCAAATGAGTTTCTCCCTAAAGCTGATTTTTTTTTTTCAGCTGCACTAAAGATTGCATTACGAAATCAAATTTATGAAAGCAAAAACGTTTAGCAAAGAACAATGAATATTTTTGTGACACGTTACAACCTAAATTATACACAAAATACATTCTTACCTTCTGTTGTTATGGTTTGAAGACTTAGACTAGGAGCCTCTTGCACGATAGGATGCGCTGCCCGAGCAAGACGTTTAATATGGTTTAATCGTACCCCTTTCGATACTAAACCTGAACAGAAGGCTGAAATGGGGCAGTTCATTTATAAATTGGTTCCAAATGCACATAAATCACATGACTAACATATATCCTTCAACAATATAAACTAAGATGAATCCTTCAACTTACAATTGGAAGTTCCATTTCCCTTCATCGTCCCACCTATCCCAACCCCATCACAAACAGGATTCTTTATTGCTCGTGCCAGATGTTTTATGTGATTCAAGCGTGCCTTTCCAGGTAAAGTCGCTAACTTATGAGATGGGATTTCTAAACCTGTTGAGTAAATTACAAGGAACAAGTAAGAATGCAAGCGAAGTGGTTTTTTTTCTTTAAATACATGGCAACTGTAAACATTAGAGGTAAAGAAGCGGAAGCCTACTCTGCGAACTTCTCGTATCCAGAATTAGTCTTTCTTGTCCATGATTGGGATCCACAAGAGCGGGAGCATAAAACTGAGGACTTAAATTTGAAATGGAATTGCTCAAGGGCGATTGAATTGTTGAAATGCTTGTATGTTCAAATTGATCGGGAGGTGGAGCAGGGTATAACCGAGCAGTTTCAGCTCTCTGTCTCCGCAATTGATAGTTTCTTCGGCGTCTAGCGAGATGCTTCTCTCTCTCCTGACGGCTCATAGACTGCCTTCTTTGCCTGTCCCTTACACGACGGCGTTCTCTCTCTAGCTCTTTGCGCAACTCTGATCTGCTTGCTATCCCTTCCATAATCATCCCCAAACAAAATTCAACAGAATCACAACCTTAATAAATATATATGTTCCAGTGGACCTTTTTTTTTAATTAATTTTTTTCTGCAAAACGAATTTTAAGAACTTATGTTTTAATTATTCTGTTGTGAATATTCTAATCAAGATAATAAATAAATTCAAAATTATATTAAGAGAAAGGAAATAACATTGAGAGAGAGAGAGAGAGAGAGAGTTAAACCGTCATTGAATCATGATTTTTCGTTCCTGATATTAAGAATATCTATAAATCCAAATGATAAAAAAAAAAATTAAAGAAAAATACTGAATAAAATATGCGAAGGAAAAGGAAAATGTAACCTGGAAAGTGGAGTTGATCGTAGGAAGAAGAGAAGAAACGGGAAAGAGACGAGGGCCGAGCGAGGATGGGTTTCGGTTTTTGCCAAATGAAATCAAATCTAAGCAGAGCAGTGATTTTCTTTTTTTGGGTTAATTACTCTTATTACCCATTTTATTCTTCTCTCTTCTGCCTGCGTCTATTTAGGAGTTAGGACCCGTTTTCCTGTTTTGACTGGGGTCGGGCAAAACTGAAGTTAAACGACGCCGGACGTAATTAATGAAAAACAAAATGGAACAAAACCTTTTAAACCCTAAAAGGCAAAAACGCAAAGAACAGAAATCCAGTTATCTCATATGAACACAACGATGGAAGCAACACAAAATGAGCAAAACGGTCAAGGAAACCCTCCCGATCCGAATCCAAATCCCGTTCCACAGCCTCACTCTCTGTCGAAGAATGCCCAAAAGAAGCTGTTGAAGCAGCAGAAATATGAGGCGAAGAAAGCCGAGAAGAAAGCACAAATGAAAGCGCAAAAACAGAGGGATGCGGAGAGGAAGCGAAAAGAATGGGAAGAGAAACTGGCCGCCCTACCCGAAGCCGAAAGGCTTAAGCTCATAGATTCAAGAAAAGATTTGAGGAGAGAGAGGATGGAGAAAAGGTCCGAGGAAAGAGGCCAGAAAATCCAGAGACTGACCCAAGCCAAGGAGACAGGCCAAAACATTGTCGTCGACCTTGAATTCTCTCATCTCATGACCCACTCTGAGATCCACAGCCTCGTCCAACAGGTGTCTGAAGTTTTTGCATTAAAAACAGAAAAAAATTAACCCTTTGTTTTAAAGATCTTCTTTTATTAAGTTATTCTTCTTGCATTACATTATATGAATACTGTTGTCTTATGTTGTTCGAACCTTGCAGATTATGTACTGCTATGCTGTGAATGGAAGATGCAGTTCTCCTGCTCACCTCTGGTTGACTGGATGCCAAGGGGAAATGGAAACTCAATTGCAAAGGCTCCCCGGTTTCGATAAATGGATTATTGAGAAGGAAAAACAATCTTATATCAAAGCATTTTCCGATCGGAAAGATGATTTGGTGTACCTTACTGCAGATTCCGAAACCGTGCTACATGAACTTGACCCCACCAAAGTTTATATTGTTGGCGGATTGGTGGACAGGAACCGGTGGAAAGGTATAACTATGAAGAAAGCAGAGGAACAGGGAATTCATACAGCAAAACTCCCGATTGGAGCTTATATGAAGATGTCCAGTTCTCAGGTATTCTTGGTTATATATACTTTTTATGGCATTAGATGTTAGTTGCAAGAAGCTGAAAGGAATCTGTGAGTCTCAAGTCTCTTGGGGTAGCTTTTTAATTGTATGCCAGAGCTATATTGCTTTCTTTCAGACAATGCTTAGGATGTAGGGTGTGGATTATCGTTTCTGTTGATAGTCGTGCTTGGTAGTTGGCCCACTTAGCAGGCTAAGTTTCTACCAAGCAATTAAAGAAGCAAATGTTTTTTCGAAGTTTTTCTTCTCTAACTAGCAGTTCATTCCTTCATGTGCAGGTCCTTACTGTGAACCAAGTTATAGAGATACTACTCAAGTTCCTGGAGACCAGAGACTGGAAAGATTCCTTCTTTCAAGTAATCCCTCAGAGGAAAAGAACCGAAGGAGATTCAGAAAACTGCCAAGAAGTAGATGGAGAAGATTGTGAGGAGGAAACTGAGAAGAAAAAGAGGTGCCTCGAAGTGCCTTCTCATGACTAGAAGAAGTCGCTGAATTTTTGCTTGTTGACACTTAACATCTCTCACTACATGCGATGGATGTACAAATGGAAAATTCATTACATAAAAAGTTATTGATGTTGAAGTTCCATTATTTGCCTCCTACATGTCTCAATCATGCATTTGAAACTTTTAACTCAAAGTGTAGAGAAGTGGATGCTCACTTTGAGCAAATAACTAGTGCAAGGAAAAAGGTAATGTGGATGCTCAACATTCTCTTCTTTTCTGTTATTTTGTCTATCTCCAATTTATAAGAAATATAGGCAGCAGAGACTGGCATGGCCCTCTTATATCCTGCCATCCACCCATGCATCACTTAAAATAAGTAAATGGAAGGATTCTGTGGACATTTTACTAGATAGTAGTAGAATTTGATAGTGGCCATGGGTTCCTCAATCCTCATCCTCTTAATCAGTTAAAATTGCAAAGTTAATAAATTGATCCGTTGATGTCCAAATGAACGACCTCTTCTCATTTCCAGATGCAGAATGGAGATACATTGCTGATATTTTGCCGTTCAAGGCACTTCCCTTTCCTACTGCTATCTCAACAACAACAAACTAGGAGAGCTAAGCTCATATTTCTTTAATATACTTTAACACTAAATGGCCTTGCTCTTAAACAGAAAACTAGAAAACGAACAAAAATGTGGTCAGAATATACAGAATTCATGGAGTATTAGGATTTTCACCTCCAAGCCGAGGATGTTGCCATTGCTCTATTTACCCAGCCAAGATAGAGAGCCCCTTCCCTCTCTTCGAGTCTATAGTTATGGTCATACTCCTTTAGCATATCTCTTACAGCCATAGTAACTGAGGAGCTCAATGGATATTGTGAAAAACCAGCCATCATAAATCTTGACTTCCACTTTCCAAGAAGTTCGTGCCTTTCCACCCTCTCAGGCCCTTCACAAGCAATCATATTCACAATATCGCGTGCCACACAATGCTGCTCAGCATTGATCCTTTGTTTGTCGTCTCTTGGGCAAGCTACATCTATTGATTCAAACATAGCTGAATAATAATCAAGTGTCTCAAGGTACCTTGAAAAGAATGGAGATGTATTAGTATTAGACTCTTGCTCGGTGAGAGTCACAACCTTGGGTGACGAACTCTTAACCAGCCTCAATAGTCGATCTCTGTGATTCCAGATGCTTACACTCTCATCCGGCATGTGATGCAATACATATGGAAAGTTCACAGCTATGGCTTCCCCTGGTTGAACCTTAAGATGCTCTAGTTGAATTTCACAACCAGACATAGCAGCATCGTGAAACTCAAATGGCACGTTGTATGACTGAGCAAATTCAGATAGCCTCTGCCCCACAATATGAAGTCCCCCACCTTGAGCATGATTTGATTGAGAATCATCAATACCAGTTATGCGGATAGATGGTGGTCCACCAGGGCGTTTTGCAAGAGCTGCAATAAGGAACATCCATTGGGTGCCCTGTGCTATTTGGAAATCAATGATGTGAATTTTTCCTTCATATTCCAAGACTTCCTTGATGACAACATTACCTGATGTGTATGCAAACTTCCAGTATGGGCAGATCCTGAAGAGAATATGCATGTAAGACATCAGTTCTGAGCTTGTTGGCTCTTTGCATTTTAGGGCTCTGTAGATATTGCTCCCTGAGGATTCCAACTTAGCTCTAAGCGCTTCTGGCACATAAGCACCCAATCGTTGGATAGGTTCCCCTGACACTGAAACCATTTTCTCCAATACATGCATTAATCCTGTCACTGTCAACAAATCATCATCATGAAGTGCTTGACCACAGGCAACAAGAATCTGTTTCGAGTCGAATTTAGGGACCATGTCCACCAGTTGGGCACAGTTGAAGCTTGCCATGGAAGCAGCTTGGTGGTCTCCAGTAATGAAGCAGCCATTGCAGCTATCTATAGTATCTGATTCAGGCCCCAACAATGAGAGTTCCAGCTCCCGCAGCTTGTGCTTCAATTTGTTACTATCATCAACAACAGAAGATCCACTGTATGTTGATCCATAAGTGTTGTCAGGGGAATGATGAGGATCAGACAGGCCTGATTGAGAACCGTGTGGGGAGAAAGGACTCCTGCTCGACGAGATGCTTACAACAGAAGGGGAATCATAGACTACAAAACCAGCACCTGCCACGGATGATTCCAGGGTAAAAACTTGGTCCTTGCATGTTTGAAATGAGGCATTGGTTCCTTGGCCGCCAGCATCTGAACATGCATTATTGTCTAACATCTGGATACGAGACAAACAAAATGGATCATTTTCTTTGACAGGTCGGTCATACAACCTGCGGATGGTGGCTGGATTTTGGTTTTTCGAAGATGTTCCCATCTAAGCCGAACCCACCTATAAACTTCCTCTAAAAAACTCGTAGTTCCTGACTGATGTTTGCAGCGATAAATAATTTTTTTTTAACACTTTCCTTCTCCTAATAGCAGCAGTTGCTTGATTGAGCAAAATCAATTGCTAATAGAAAGGATATAAGATTGTGCAAAGCCTTCTTATGCGGATAAAACTGAATTGGTCCTCAGCATCAATGTGGACCATTAATTGCTTTGGTTGTGCAAGGCAGAAATATCAAGGGAAAAAACGCAATCTGGTCAAACAAATCCAAGAAAATAAGAGCTTAGACAATGCAAGTGATGGAAGCACAGTTTAGTCAGTCAGTCAAGGGATGTAAACACCAGAGGAAAAAAAAAAAAGAAGCAATAACCAAAGGAGCCTACATGGAGAACGGGTGTAAGAGGAGAGGAAAAGGCAACATACCAACCAAAAGGGAGCCATCAGAAAAAAAGGGGTAGAGAGAAACCAATACCAGTAGCAGATGACAAAGCATAAAATTCAGCATACAGAAACAGTAGATCAAAAGCATAAAAACAAATCAGCTACCAGATTCATGATTCATTCAAATCCTTAAAACACCAAATAACTTGAAATTTCATGTCTAATCTCTCTATAAACTCGCTTATACAAACAAAAGGAAAAAAAATAGATTTTTTTAGTTCCTTCTATCACGTTAAGAGG
>JBBHDX010000635.1:0-17500 GCA_039519145.1 Kokia cookei
CGAAAAGCATGTGAACAAGCCAAAAAAGAAGTATCCATAATGTAATTAAAGACTCGAACGATGGCCTCAGAGACCGGAAAATCTTTCTTACGACTATAACAAACCGTTGCCAATACTGACCTTAGTCTCTGCAGGTAATGAATTTCTTGGATCGCTACTACTCGTACTGTTTTATTCACTTCTCCAGCTCGAAATGCTGGACTGGATGCCGAGTAGTAGCCGGCCGGCTAGGTAGTGACTGGTGCTGGTTTCGCAGACTATGCGTCTACTGTATCAGGATCTGGTTATGGATCAAGGGCTGGCCGCGCGTGTGAGTGAAAAGCTCACCCAGCCGATCACGGCGATGGGTTCCAATGTTAGTTCAACGGTTAGATGCGTCTGCCGTTGCGCAAGAGAATTCTTTCTCCGATATGTACCATCCATCCGGGAGGTACCTGTTTATCAGGGTATCTCTTGGAAACCAACATGGTCCAGTGTACCAAATAGTGGTCGGATCCCAGGGTTAAAAGACTCATTCTCCCCGCTCGAGCGGGAATGACTCGCTTTTTTCCATATGGATGAAGAGCTATTTGTGCATCTTACAACCGTGGGCGCTCTATGGTATTCAAGGGTTTTCCTTTGAGTCATCAGAAGAGCGTACTGGTTCCGCCGACGGGGCTTGGTAAAAAAGGTATATTGTACCCGACCTTTACCAAACATTGGTAAAGAAGACCAATACCCCTGTTAGTTGGGGCCGGTTGGCCTAGAATGTTTCTTTCTTATCTGTTTACCTCGGCTATTCACGAACTCTTGTCAGAGCCTTCAATTCAGAAGCACTTTGTATCAATTTTTAAAGCTTAGTCTAGTCGTACGTCTACGCCCCTTGTAATTCATTCTTATACTCATCCGGTTCCGCATCTACATCTTGATAATCCAATGGCTTTCACGCAGTATTCTTTGTCTTCAACGGATTTAGATTCCTACTTTTGTCTTCGGATTCCCATCTAGGTTAGATTATGCTTTTCACTCTACTTGATCTATTCGTTTTGTCTTTCTCGTGTCGTATGATGAATAAGAATGGGCGGTCTCGAAAGAAATCTCTTCTGGTCAGACACAAGAAAAGGAATAATAGTTGGAACGGCCAAGAGCACTTGTAATTGTCACTAGTTGTCTTCTCTCTATCTTGTTACTGGTCTCCGGTCACTCAACTAATCTACTTGAAAAGTCTTGCCTCACCTCTGGTCTCGACACCCGGGTCAGCCTATTTTATAGCCTGGTCGTATCTTGGGTCCATTCCTTTACCTTTCACTCCGGCTAATAATTTCATTGCCGGTGGATAAATCTGTTTCAGAACGTGAACGATCTCAAGCTTATAGTTTCAAATAAGCTATAAGCCTTTTTACCCGTTATAGGCCGATCTGCTCCTACCGCTTCCCGATGACTTAACCGATGACGGGCCAGTATAAATAACCTCTCTCGAACTTAGAATACTGTCCTAGCGCGGAGGACCTCCCTAATATAATACACCCGGGAACTCTCGTAAGGATAGCCGGAATCCGCCACTAGCCTTCCCGCTCCGTGGGCTTCACTTTTTGCCTCTCCAATCGTATTTCCGTCCCTAAGCTCTGTCTCTTCCATTCGAAATTCCACTAAGCTCAATCCCAATTGTCTCACGAAAGACCAGATCAACAGACATGAATGCCGCATCAACAGGAAAGGCAAGCAGTCAAGCCTAAACCTTACTCCGCCCTTTTCTCTTTTTATAGTCACTCACACTCACAACTCTTATTGAGGACTCCTAGCTATAAGAAGTTAGTGTGCAAGACCAATCCTAGGTTGACTCCTCTACTTCTCTTCTCTGGTCGGGGATATTACTGTATTCCTCTATTGTAATCTTTCTCTCCAAAAAGAAAATAGTAAACTAAAGCGAAAGAAGCCCTTGCTATGAATGATTTTTTAATTATTCATTCCTTAGCTAACCCAAAGATTGGGAAGAGCTCCAAAAAACAGAGTGACAAGGCTTTATTATCCAGACAGGGAAAAGTATAGCCCCGAGATAGTTGAATAGGGGGTAGGGTCCAGTCCCAAATCAAGATGAAGCAAGTTCAAATCGAACAAGGCCAAATCGAGATAGAGGCTGCATCCCCTAGCAAGCTGGGACAATCAGAGCAAGCGGTTCAAAGAGCTTACATAAGAATGCCTGTCTGAGAGGGTTTCGTCCGGGAAAAGAAAGGTTTAAGAGTCAATCGGCTTGCCACGCAACTGAGAAGAAACTCATCCCTCGACGTGGCATTATGTGAAAGCGCACAAGATCGCTCAGAAGCTTATAGCCCCTTAGGTCCAATTCGATGTGTTAAGCATGGTGCCGTGGTTTAGCCAATGAGGCAGCGGTATCCCAGCGGCTTAACGAATTTGACACCGAATTCGGTTAGGCTAATGAAGAAGGAGTTAGCTAAGTGCCCGCAGTCCGAGCTTGCTAGGCTAGAGAGAGGGCGACTAAGCCGCTAGACGTCACTGTTGACGGATTATTCTCTCAAGAGAAAACAGACGATTCTCGGCATCTATCTCATATCTATTAAGAAGAGAAAAGAGCCTTCAGGAAGCAACTTTCCCATTTAATAGTTCTCTTCTTATTGCCGTATGCGCACTTAAGGTTAAGTTAGTCTTCCATAACATAAGCTTGCTTCTCTTAAAAGCTGGAAAGTCTTACTTTTTTTTTTTCACAATAAACTAGAAAAAGACTCTGTCTTGCTCACGTCCTCAAGATCCTCAAGAAACTACCTGGAATCTACGGTAACAGGAAAGGGCTTTTTCTTAAAGGGAGCTCGCCTGGCTCTCCTTCGAACACTTGGACTTGGAAAAGCATACCCGGGGACTCATACTCGATTAAGGACACTCTCACCCACACCCACATCCAACTGGAAATGAAATGTAACTCAAATGGATCACTTGTTTTTTCACTCGATTGCCTAGCCTACTTCCTTGCCCAAGGGACTGATGGAAAAGCTATCCCTGTCCCCGCAGCTGTATCAGTATGTCTATTTTCCTTACCTCTAGAAAGATTCTCCTTACCTGCTTGAAAGGACCTTGCCAGTGGAGCATTTCTCGTACCCTCTTAACATACATTAGGAACTATCCGTTCTCTCGACGTAAACCCAGAAAAAAGAAAAAGGATTTGCCATAAAGAGAGAACTTGTTTGCCTAAGGACTTTAACTCCAACCGCAGCGAAGGAAACTGGCCTGCATGCAACTATAAAAAAAAGTAAATCTGGCCCTGGATGGTCTAGGCGGCCTAAGAGGAAAAGAAGTCAGCTAGGTGGAATACGCTTTTTTTTGCCCTTACATACACACTTGGAAAGGAACTTCAAGGGACTATTCCTACTTCCACTACAACAGCATCGAAGGGACGGCTCGCTGGAAGTAAAAAGCTGGGCCAAAAGTGGGCTTAGGAGGGCATTACTCATCTAACTTAACTGGCTAGCTTGCTCTTGGATTGATTGGAAAGAAAGGAACGGAGTCACTCCATTTAGAGAGGGAGAGGTACTTCTTGATACTGACTCTCCTTATCCTGCATTAGAAATAGTACTTCCGCACCTAAGAGAAGGAAACTCCCACGAAATGTCTTGCTTTTGTTTAAAGGCTTTCAAACAAACTGCCTTTATCACAGACTCACAAGCTTGCTCACTAGATTTTACTTGCTATCTGGATTGAAAACTCCCTTGCTCAATGGCTTCCACAGACTCCTACCAAGGGAATCCAACTCCAATCCTTATTCAACTTCAACTCAAACCGCAGCGAAGGACAAGGCAAGACTTCCATTCCCCTGGTTGATATCTAAGAAAGAAAAGCTTTTCAAAAGACTTGACTCCCGAAGAGCTGACCCAAGCAAGGGCATTTCGACAGTTGGTCGGTCAAGACCAGTTGGGGACTTTCCCAAAGCTCCTTTTGACCTCAACTCCGCAACAAGCACCGATACAAAGAAGGGGACCAGACTGGGGGAGAAGGGGTCAAGTACAAGGATTGCTTCTCTCACCCGTACGTAGGCGAAAGGGAAGGCATCCGAAGAGCAAAAAAAAGTCCCAAACCAAAGAACGAGTTCAGCCACTTCCGTCAGATACGAGATTGAAAGATATGGGTTTATCCCAGCCGTTAGAGCGTGTAGCCACTCATTCGATTAGGGACACTAGCCGACCCTTTTCCGTCTTCGTTGAGTGAGGAGCGATGTCAAGTCTTTGTCAAGTCTTTTATTGTTCCGTGAGTGAATGGAAGTGTGGTTGATACTGCTTACCGGCTCAAGTAATCATTCCAAGCCCACTGGAAGTCTTCCTACCAGTCTTATTCAATTCCGGTAGACCCTAAAGTGGTAAGGTATTATCATAAGAGAAGAAAGTCATCGATTTACAAGGACTAACGACGATGAAGGATAAGGGGAAGAAGCGGGGTAGAGTAATGGTTAACTCGTCAGGTTCATGATCTGTGAAGAATGCAGGTTCAAATCCTGCCCCCGCAACTACAGAACTATAGCATTAAGAACAGAACTCCAACAGTTGCTTCAATCATTCTTTTTTGAATATCTATCCGCTTAGCAGGTTTGGCTTGAAAGAAAGGGGAACCCCTTAATAGTTATCGTAGGGGCGGGCCTAGCACTCCCAATGCCTCTGCTCGTTTCGTTAGCAAGCAAGCCATCGTAAGAGACGCAGGAAAACAAGCTTTAGAAGAAGGGGAGGCTCGGGTTTACGATCCCGGAAGCACAATACCAGACTTTTGAAATTTCAGTTGAAACCAACAGAAATCCTCATTAAAAGGATAAGACATACTCACTATACTCGCTCTTGAGTTATCGACCCCTTTGTGGGGCTACATACCGAAAGGGGAAGGAGATAGGGCACAAGAGAGGTGCGGAATTGCGGGGGGGTGAAACCCCAACTCCAATAAACAAATGGCGGAATAAAGGAAAAGACCACAACAAGAGGAACTTTTAGAAAGAAACCGCTATTGCGAAAAGCCACAGTCTTGAAAATTTATTATTTCAAGTGCCAGTCTTTACTTCGTCATTCCCATAGGCGCTTGGGGCTTAACGTACCGATTCGGTCGACAAGTACTGGAGCGGAGCGATCCACCATTACTAATAACTACGAGTGAGAACTTCTCTTTATTTACGTATTTGTCTGTTGCTGTTACAGTCAGCTATCAAAGCTAGATAAAACTCAAGGAATGGTCTTTCCGAACTGGCTTGCTTCCTTGAATGTGCCTTTGGCCTGAGACCGTTGGGAAGGAAAGGGACGGGACTTATTGACCTAAGGCTTAATGGACGAGTAAGGGGAGGAAGGCACTTCTTTCCCATTTCCACGGTATCGTATAATAGAAGAAATGCCACATCTGCTCTTCGAGAAGGACGCTTGTTTGAAGGAAGTCTGGATTGAGGGATTCTAAGTGATGCTCCAATTCCCGTACGAAAGTAGGGCTATTCAAAGCACAGTGAGGCAAAGCGAGTATGCAATCCCCAGCTTTCAGTAAAGTAAGCCAAGGTTTAGAATCTTCAATGCCATCTTTGGCTGTTCTGGCTGTGAACGAATCTCCTCTTTTGGAATAGAAAGGGACTGATTCCACATATGGCTATGAATCAATAGCCGGATAAGCCGTTACAAGCTTTGAGGGATTAAGGGCAATGCTAGCATGGGACTTCTGATCCCTATTTGAGATAGAAGAATAGGCAAGGCAAGCTGCTTGGGGCTCCTTTCTAGATTTGACACAGCTATTATACCTTGGGGCACGAAATCCTTAATTGCCTAAAATGGTATTAGCTTATTAAATGCCCTAGGAATTAGTAATAGCGGGCATATCCCCATTTCCTAGTTATAGTTCGAGGAGATGCTATTTAAAACAGTCTTGGACCTTGAGATAGGAAGAGCAGGCATGCCAAAAGTGAATATAGACCAGAACCACGGACATACATTTTAGAGGAAAGATCAGATGCATAGAATGGGACAAAGCAAATAGCGTAAAGGGACTGACTGTTAAGAGGGGCCTAGCGCCTTGAACGAATCCGCACTCTTAGCTGTGAACAAAAGAAAAAGAAGAATCATTCAATTGGCTCCCGGGTCTTAGAGCAATAGAAGATGGAGCAAAGCAGACTTACCCTGCTCCGCTCTTAGAAATAGAGTCAACCGATGCCTTTTAGTTAATTAACTTCGCTAGCACCGTCTTCTTCCCTCAAACATCTGCAGATCGGAGTCGTTCACTTCTCTGTCGAAATCTTTTTTTGCAGCTAATTACGAATCTCAATAAGTATTGTCTGTACACTAATCCCAATGGCTAGTTTATCTATCTCTCTCTCTCGCTACGACCCTTACTCTTATAACGGGTTACACATGCCATCCCTAAGAAGGATTTTAAACATATAAGAGTACGTCGCTTTCATTCCTAGCTGACCGGCACGGAAAAGCTGTTTAAGTTGCTGTTTACGCACTTAACTCACTAGGGGAAGAAGTAAGGAAAGATTCCCTCCCTACTAGACTTGTCTAAAAGACGAAAAGATGGACGAGCCACTCTCTCCTACTTCGCCTCCTGTAACTCTTGTTTTGATGCTTAAAGAGAGGCCTTATCACGTAACACACTAAGCCGAGTCTCAAGTTCCTGCTGTCAAAGAGTTCCACATCTCTTTAATCTAGGAGTGAAATGCTTCCCTAAAGGATAAGCAACTACATCATGAAAGAAGGTAAAGACGCTACCCATTCCTCTAAGCTAAGTAGGCCTTTTACGGGTGCTAGTAACAAAAAAGAAGAGTTCTCTCGCCTTTCTCCCAATTCATATTGACGGTTTTCAGCTCTAAGCAAGAAGAAGGAAAGGACGGTTAGCTCTTCTTTCCTGGAAGTGAATGAGGTAGAAAAACGTATGCTTTTCTCGGAGATAGCCGGGTGTGAAGAAAGACATTGAATCTCAAAAAGTCTGTTTTCAGGACCCATGGGGCGGAAACTAGTCTTTACTATAGGGGTATCATTAATATTTCTACTTTTTTTTGAATAAGGCTTTCAAATAGCACCCTTGTTTCTTTGCGGAGTGAAATAACCCCAGATTATCCGACTAATACCAACTCCTAAATAAAGAAAAATACCCCTATTAATATTAATATCAATTAATTGACATTGCCTCTACTCTTGTTACCTAATCTTTTGTTGTTACCCCTTTTATTATATAATACAGATATTTTTTCTGTAATACTTCGTATTAACCTTGCTATTCATTCCATCATCATGTATGAATTACTAGATCTGTGTAAGACCGGTTTGCGCTTGGTGGAATTTATGTCATTCTTGACATTGAGTCCTAACCAGACTCCGTGTACGGATAGAGAAGGAAACTCGATTTATCCTAGAGTCTAACTAACTCTAACCCAGGATCAATCGTGAAGAGGTTTTATTCTTCAGTAGCAGATTCGGATAGTGATCAGTAGCCCTCTCGTTCTTCCCATAGAAAGCTTCTTCTATGAAAGCAACTAAAGGTTTACTTAGCTTTAAATAGGCTCCTTGAGTCATGCTACTTTTAGGCATCTCTTATTTATATGAACATTCACCTCCGAAGCTGAAGATGGATATCGGACTGTGGGATTAGTGTAGCGGCTAGTCTCCGGGTCTCCCGAGGTAGGGCTTAGCTAAGCCTTGCGTCATTCAGGTCTCGTTGATTTGGTTTGGTTCTCTCAGTGGTTTCGTATAAATAAGAGGCATTGTGCGTTCTGTTCGTTCAGGCACGTAAAGCAAGAACGAGTAGGATATCTGCTCTGTAGTGTAGCTGGCTTTACCGGATATCTTTCCTGCTCGGGGGTGCGGGCCCCTCAACGCCCCATTACACCCGGGGAAAGCAATGGAAGTTACGGAGCTGCTGTCCTGAAGTCAGTGAGCGGAAACAGCGCTCTTTTCTTCTTTCCAACCCATTCCCATCCTGTCCGTTGCAGCTGCGGTAGTTATAAAAAAGTAGCTAGGCGGGGTGAGAAGATTCAAAAGAGAAGCGCAGAGTTTTAGGAAAGGAGATTAGGCAAGAAAAAGGAGAGCATACCCAGAAAGAGAACGTCGACTATCAAGACAAGGACCCCAATCAGCATAAGCATGTAACTCTAGCTCAGAAGAAGAGGTAAAAGACATAATGAGAAGTTCCCTTAAGATATCGATCGATCCACTTTACGATGTACTGGGCGGCAATTGAGGAATTGGCTTCAAATGCTTACGGCAAAGGCAATGTCCGGCCCTGTCATGCTTAAATAATGCAAGGCTCCTACCATGCTGCGATAAAGAGATGGATCCTCCTAAAGAAAGGGGTTACCCGTCATCTTGAGAAGGCAGCGACAACGATTGATATAGGAGTACTAACTGAGTTGAGTTTGCATTGGCTAGATTCAACTTTATGAAAAGATCATGAAAGACTTCTGCTGAGATAAATGAGGACCAACTTCAGTCCGATGAGCGTGAATACCAAGAAAATCTTTCCTAAGTCCTTCATGGCATTTGTTTTTCCGATCTTTCCTAAGTCCTTCATGGCATTTGTTTTTCCGAAAGACATAGGCTTCTATCGGGAGTTTTGTTTGTCGATCAATGTGATCGGGTCTCTCGTTTTATGCTTGAGAAAAAGCCTTCCCGGCGATCTGCTTCATGAATGGAAGGGTGGAACCAAGGAAGAAAACGGAAGACCGGGAATTCAAAGAGAAGGATCCCCAGAGGTCAATATCTGGAATTGAGCCCGCCTATCATAAGTCTGAGTTAGTTGGGAGAGCGAGATAAAGACAAATACCCAATGGACGGTGAAAAAGCTTTCCTGCACGCAGGAACCTTCCTTCTGTCTTGCAGCCTTGATGCTCAGTTCTATTCTCTCGCACACTTGCTCTTTATCCGGGAGGGAGGTGCTTTTTCTGCTTTGGTTTGTTTAGATAGGAAGTGCGCTTGTAGTGCTTCTAGTAACGATTTTGAAGTGCAATATCTTTCTGTTTAAGGAGTATGATTGCTTCTTTCTTCGGCTTAAAAGCTAGGGCTTGTACTTTGTTATCAGTACCTGTTTTAGAACAATATAATCTCGTTGTTTGCTTCTCAATGTCCGGGTCTTTCCCCTGCCCTCTCTCTCGATGTAGTGCCTTTCACTCTGCTCCGTCAACACTTTATCGTAATGCCGGAAGGTAGGATTTCCGGTTTTTTCCCAAGCCTCATAAATGGCATAGTACAAAGAGATAACGAAATTGTGTATTTGATGTTCTATCCGCAAACACGATGAAAAAGGTAGCCGAACCACCTCCCTCAAGTGCTAGTGCTAGCGTACAAGAAGGAGCGAAGCAGCTCGAACGAATGTGAGAGGAGCGAAGAAAGTAAAATACGAGTGAAGGGAAGTGCGCCGGGAAAGCAGTTAGCTTCTTTGGTTTTGGTTACGAGGTGACGATCACAACCAAAGAAGGGTTAAGGCTAACGGGGTCTTTCTTTCGTATCAAGAAAGATAAAGGAAAGATCTCCTAGCGAAACCATGCTAGTTAGTTTCACATACCTTAGGCTTAGGAGGGGAAACACATAGTCCTGTAATGAGGTGAACAACTGGACGTTGAAAGGGAATTTATTTCTCTTTACTTTAGGATTTAGGACAGATCGGGTCATAACGCACTCTTTGCTATTTCTTAGCTTTTTCCGTGGTCTCAGAGCCAATGAGCCGAGTGGATCTCATGGCGGTTGTACTTGTACATCAAGTGAATCGGGTTAACGATGTTATGGGACTCCGACTCCAATACCACTTATTTCGCACCCGGTCTTTCTCATACGAGATAGAACTAGAACTAAGGGCACACGCTCTGAGTTGGTAGTGCCATGGCACATAATGAGATCTTTCTCTTCTATCTTACCCAAGAAGCCGGTATAAACGAAACGGTCTAGGGCATATACGCACCCATAGACACTAAAGCAAAGCTAAGGTAACAAAATTCTTGGTGTGACTCCCAGCGGATCAATGGTTTTTAGCTGCCCAAGGAAAACCTTTACGAGACCTTTTTACCGGTCTTCCCGCGCCTATGCCACTCGGAGTTCAGAGTGTTGTTAGCTGGTTTAACTGAGTCAACCGGGCATAATGCATTCGCACTGGGAACAGAGCTTCTAGATTCTTTGATTCCCTTAACAGACACCTCGTGTGAGTACCCCTGCCTTGGCTCGGTGTTCGCACTAGAGTACTTGGACTCATCCTACCTAACCCCTGAAACGGATTAATGCATTCGCTTTTGGCGTCATTCCTCCTTATGGAGAACCACTCCTGGGAACTTGAACTGTTATTTAGGACTCAGGGTCTATGTCCCGCTGACCGAAAGAAAAGACACCATGTCTGCATTCGAACGCATTACCTTCTATTAAGTGAATTCACTCATCCCAAGACAAGAAGCAAGACTGATTGTGGTGGATACTGACTCAGATAAAACCATGGTCTTGGCTCTGTCTGTACACACTGGTAGTGCAAGAAGAGACGAAGTCAAGTCTTAGTCTTTGACTTCGATTTGTACGTGTTAAGCAAATAGCATGTGAAAAAAAAAAAAAAATACGTAGATTCATTTTTGTTCCTGTGTAGCTGTGGTAATACTACTTTCTAGGGATTGGACTAGGCAATAAAATAGGCTCTCTCTTCATTATATAATTTATATTATAAAAGAAGGAGATTTCAAGAAAGCAAGCAGAGACTCACTTGCTCAGATACCCTTTGCTTGTGTAGCCTATACTTTGCAAGCCGGAATGGTACTAGTTGGCTCTGTCTTCATATATGTAATTTATGAGGTATGAGCTTTCACGCCGGGAATCCGAGTTCTCTTCTACTGGCTCTGTTTCACATACTTACACGAAAGCACTCTAGCTTCGTCCTCGGTAGAGCATTACCTTGTCTTTATAGACGAGACCTGGTGCCTATTTCTATTATATAGTATAGTCATTTCATGTTATCTAGTTAGCCCGTGGGAAGCAGGAGTCAACCAACCCACACTGGGTACGGAGTCACTACACAGACACAGCTGCCTCAAGCTTTTGGACTTTTATTCTATTTCCTACCTCCGAAAGCAAAGAAAGACCATGAGCTCAGAGCTACGCATTCACTCCAAAGCTAAGCAGTAGGCGTACCTAACCTTGGGACTTCTTATGAGCTTTTGGGATCTGTATCTGTCTTCCCTTTTCTTTTCCGCTACAACACAGGTTTAGACCTTGGGTTTATTCACCTGGAGACCCAGTATGTGTTGTGTTCATTCCCTTGACTCCTACGCCCACTCATTCCTTTGAGCAGAAGTCAGATTTCCAGAGTACCGGGACATCTTAGCCTTAGCTTAATGACTCGCTCTCCCAGGCCAGCGAAAGCCGGTAGTAGTGGGTGAGGTCTGTGCTTGGCTTGTACGAAACTGTACTGCATCTAGCATGTGACGTAGATTTTTATTGTTAACCAGGCGTATGAGTACTACTTGGAAATATGATAAATTTTTATATCTAAAAAGAGCTTTCTAGTTTGAGAGAATGAGTACTCCTTTGATTGGTACTCTGTCTTCATATAGGAAAGATGTAATTTATGTAGAGGTAGAGAACTTAGACACCGACTCTGAGACCTCACATTCCCTCGTACGGCTATTCCATTCCGGGATTACAGGTGAGACCCACGGCTTCGCTCCCTCACTAAAAAGCACAGAAAAAGAGATTCAAAAAGCATTCTTATATTAGTATTAGAAGACCACTTATTCTTTTGCATTCATAGAGTAACCCACATTAACTTCCCCCGGATCGAAAAAAAAAAGAAGACAAGAAGAAAGAAAGGTAAGGCAGAATAAGAAGGGAGAGGGAGGGAAGAAGGTCTCCGCTACCCAGCACACGCGTCCAGTGCAAGGGGAAAAGGGAGAAGCTTTAAGCACGAGTTGTGGTTCGCCAATCGCTATGTCCGGCTTAAGATTCTTTCTCTTCTTCATTGCCCTTTTATAGATACCTAGGAGCGAGTTTACGAGCCGGCAGCCTTTCTTTATCTTCAAGCCAATTCCCCTTATATAAAACGATCTGGTAACGATGCTGCTCTATCAAGTGGGCTCTATAGGTAGCGAGCCGAAATCAGTAAGAAAACGAAAAAAGAAAATGACATTTTCATATAGCTATAGCTCCAAAGGCAGAATCGGGATTAGAAGGTTCCCCAATAGGGGGGCAAGCCCCGTTCATACTTTCTTCCAAACCTCCTACATATGTTACTGCTGCTGCAAGACCTCTTCTTCCCCGAGCCGCCGATAGGCCAGTGAAAGCCTTTCGTCCACAGCATCTAACTGAGCTGACCCGCCTTAGTCTCCCAGATCCACTCATTGACTTAAGCACCTAGGAAAGCATATAACGTACTTGAACCTAACAAGGGAAGTAACCCTCTATTCGGGCGAAGGAAGATTCATCCATTCTATCTCGCCTAAAAAGAAGAAGCAGGAGGAGAATTCTTTGCGCTTGAGCCCTTGACAAAAGATCTTCACCTTTGAGAGCTGCACTGGGGCCCCACCTCTGAGCCAATGCACTATGATCCGTGGCAACAACTATCTATCTTGGAAACACTGCCAGTTTCCTTGCCGAACATCTCTTTTCCTTATGAGAAAAGAAAATAAACTGATTCAATCATCAAGAAGTAGTCTTTCTATTAAACTCTAGTTCACCTTTTTTCTTTTGCTCCTATTCCATGATGAATTAAAGTAAGCTTTCTACCCCCTATATGTGTAAGCCCTTCCAAGGGGATACTCTCTCAGGGGCACACCTGGAGCCAGACCACCCGGTCTTTCTTTGTTCGAAGTCAGTGTTCTTACGGCAAAGCTGGATGCCCGATCTTGATTTCCCGAGCTCTTGGTCCTCGGTCCTACTTCTGCGGTTAGGCAAGCTTGACTCTTAAGAGACTGACTTGGGCATAGAATCTCATTCCCACTAGATCCACTGAAGCTATATTGGCATATCTCTTCGAATTTGAACCTTCCCTACCGGTGAAAGCCCGCAAGCCTTTTTTAGTTAATGGACGGCTTCGAAAAGAGAATTGTTTGATCCCGCCCAGGGGCTAAAGCTCATCGGCCCATTTCCACTAATAGACAAGCCACAATTAGAAAGTTTTTAATTCTCCTATACCGGAGAAACTAATCAAAAATAGGCTTTTTCAAGGCTCGTCCTAACCTAAAAACACGGGGTTGAGTCAAATGTATTATTTATTTTTTCTAAAGTCTTCCCTTCCATAAATAAGGTTTATGCCCTAAAACAGGCTATTTCATCGTAACTCTATTAAGGGCTCCTACCCACTGATCCATTCCCATCCCAGTCCGCTTGATTTGAGAAAGAATTAGAGCCGAAAGGACCAGATCTCTCATACGTGGGTTGCCCGCGTATCCTCGTAGATTCTCCTCGTTCATAGATAGGTGAGAACAAAGATTGGTCTCAGTTAGGAAAAGTTCTTCAATAATCTATTCGCGAAAGACTTGAGTCACTGGTACCCAAACCCGTACCCAACGGCATCAGGAAATTAGATCCTCAGAACCGAAAGTCGAAGACTCGCTCCTACATCTCGAACTCTCAAAGGACGTTATTCTGATTGGCCCATTTCGCCCCAAAGAGACCTTCCCAACCAGCCATCCCCTAGCTTGAAGGAGGATTGATGAACCACCTGGGGGAACCATTCCTCAAGAAAGACCATCAATGATGACGACTCCCGTCCGAGGCAAGAAAAGAATTGGGCGGAAGGTCCCATCCCTGGATACCAGGTACATGGCAACAAGGAAAGCGGCTAATTGGCTCCACCTCTGAAGGCGCACCATCTTTGGTACCATGATTTTCGTTGTTGAAATACCGCTTAAAGCATTCTAGATGCAAAAAAAAAAGAAGAGAAAATGGTTTGGCTTACCACATGCGAATTGAAGAAGCTTATTTCATTCATTTCCCTTACCAGCTTTAGTAGCATAGATAGGGCCTTCTAGGCATGAAATAGGGGAACTCCACTTCTCAGGTATCAGCCTCAGATTTTGTTAGTGAGATAAAGATCCTGTTGTGGAAATTCCCAACTGGATTAATCTTTTGATTCGATGTAGCACAGGATGGAGTGGGGAATTCAGTTGACAAGGCCGCCGACCGGCAACTACCTGGGAAAGAAGCTTAGCAAGGATCTATTTTAGCATTTCGGATCGGACCATCTGCTTAGTAGTCTTGAACCCCTTTCTATGAAAGAAGGGACAACGGGGTAGAAGGTAGTGGGCATGTTCACTCGGTCGATAGAGACCAGAGGAGCCTAGAGAGTCCGAGGCCTCGGTCTTATCCCTCTTTCTTACATTCTTCTTTTGAACCTCCAATCCAATCAATCAACTTGTCTACTTGCTTATCGGCATTCGTTGCCACTTGGGCAGAGCTGTTTACCTCTTCTTCGACTCGAAATGAGATCCCATTTACTGGTTCAAGAAAAACTCGAAAGGAATCCACTCTCACCTCTGACTCTGGGTCTCCCCCGATTAAGGAGAGACTCCAACTCCTATTCTGCTCCTTCCTGAGCCCACATCTCCATGTCCTATCGATGCTGATCTCTCCCCTAGCGAGGAACCGGAACCAACTAATGGATCCATGGAACCTCTTAGCTCGGAACCCCATATATTGCATCTCCAACTACAGGTAAGAAGCTCCATCCGAGGGAAGATAAGCCATCTCCGAGACCATTCCTGCGAATGAACTAATCCCTTTCGAAACCTCTTATCGAGACCCCATCTCCTGCTAATTATTCATCTGGTGGCGAAGGGCGACTCCACCTGCTAAGCAGGAACTACCAAGCTTTCTATTCCCTTACAGCAAGCAAGCATTCCATCTTACAGTAATCCCTTCCTTCTTCTACTTGAAAAATTCCTCCCTATTGGTTTGTAATCGATTCTTTATCAATGGGCCACCCTTTCTTTGAACCTTGTCAATGATCGAACTTAAAGATATGAACTGAGTGCCATTTGATGAGTAACTGAGAACAAAGGAGAGGGATATAGAAAGGATGAAGTAATGAAAGAGGAAGTCATTGCTAGTAGTAACGACTTGTTACGATCCATTGGTTCATATAGAATCCATGTCCTAGGTGTATCAAAAAACATTCTTTTCGCTAAGCGTATATAATAAAATAGAGTGAAAGGGTCCACCCCGAAACCAAGGGGGTACTAACTAACAGCTGAGTCCTCTCCGAACCGCAGGAGATAGTTGCCCATCATACGGCTCACCAACTTCACTTGCCTCTATGGGAGGCTCGCTCCGGGCAGGTTCGGATCACTTACAATACACAGCTCTACGAAGGAAGGGGTTGGGTTAGGAACGTTTTCAATATGATTCTTTTTCCATATTTGTTTGATCTCTTCCATCTCTGCCCCGCGTTGTCACCTATGTTGAAGAAAGGTTTGGAACCCTGTAGAGAATGAAGAGGAGCCAAGGATCTTCCTCTCAACAGTGCTTCTCGAGGCTCCACTCTCCCCCTGAATAAGTAAGGCCCCGTTAGCCTGGGCGAAGATGGGGATAAGGAATAAGGATTGAAGCCCCCTTAGCTCTGCCAGGCACTGGACAGGGGTTAGCTCGGTAAATGTGTAGAGCCAAGTGTAGTGTGGTGTAGTAGTAGGCACTTCTAGGCCCCTTCCCGACTACTGGATCACTCCAGCGCTTTGGGTACTACGGACCCTCTGCCATCCATTGCATTGCAGCAGAGTCGTTTCATGAGCGGGGGGGCTAAGCGCAGTTCTTTGAATCAAACGTTGAATGAAATCGATTCTTTTTTAGATATCAAAATCGAAATCGGATAGGATAGATGGATGGATCTATCTTTCTATTTATATAGTTAAGTAGCGTAGCAAAAAGCCCCAAATCCTTGATTTGGCCAGGAAAGACTGCACTGCTTTGGGCCCAGGAAGCGAAGGGAATGAGCTCGGCTGCTTCTCCTCCACACTTATTTTTCTCCGTGCCCGCTCCGCATGCGCTTCGCGCGCCATTGGCGCTTTGCTCTCCTCTTATTCTTCATTGGACGATTCGGATGGACTTCGCCGTTCTTTCCCAACTAAAATAGAAAAGGCTGTATCACATCGAGATGTCGATTCGTTTTCCGCCCCCAATGAGATGGGGAATTTTGAACCCCCTATTTATACTTTTAGGCCCTTCATCTTTCTGAATCGAGGCCCGGCCCGGCTCGCGTCGTTCCAACAACCGGCGGGGAGCACCTCAGTATACGATCGCGCGCAGTAACTGGGAGTCCTATTACACCTAAGGCCAACTTCAATTCACCAAACCAAGGTTCATCTCGTGTAGTGATTGTGGACTCAAACAAGGATATTGAGTAGACGGTTGATGTATCAGACTCGACCCTATCTTTCGTAGCATGCATTCCCATCTGTGTCGCAACTGATTCGGTAAGCTACGTGTCCGGTGCACGGAGAACGCCCTTCGGCCCCCCAAACTGACTTACTCGTGGCAACCTTCCGGCCGCCCAACAACCTATAACGCTAGTCACTACTCCCACTGGGGCTAGGAAGTAAGCCCCACAACCCAAAGCGGCGAAGAACAAATAGAATTTGCTACAAAAGCCGGCTAACGGGGGTATTCCTGCGTATGAGAACATAGTAATGGAGAAGGTAATAGCCGAAATAGGATTCGTTTTGGCTAGAGCGCCCAAATCCGCTATATATTTGACACGGGTTTGCCGTAATGCTGAAACTATGGCGAATGCATCTATCGTCATTAATGCATAAATAAAGATACCAATTAGTAGTGATTGAATTCCTTCTATGGTTCCACATGAGAAACCAGTACGAATATAACCTACATGTCCAATTGAACTATGAGCTAGAGGTCTTTTTACTTTCGTTTGGGCCATGGCGGCCAGTGCTCCTAAGATCATAGAAGCAATGCTGCAAAAAAAGAAGATTTGTTGCAATGTAGCTCCATAGGAACCATAAATAGAAACACGTGAAATATTAGCAGAAATAGAAATTTTAGGCGCAATAGAAAGGAATGCTGTAACCGGGGTGGGTGAACCCTCATAGATATCAGGTGCCCACATATATAGAGTCAAAAGAGATATGGAGTCCGAAGGGGAGGGGGTTTTTCTTCGGGGCTCGAGAGATGGAATAGATAGGGCCCCACAAGTTTTTAATTCACCGTTGGGGAATTCACACGAAAGGGAACGAGGAATTCTCAACGAAAAAAGTGCTCTCTGAACCGAACGTGAAAGTTGTTTTCCATCAGACGGCTGTTCCCGTAACTCCACTCTCGACTTGGATTATATATCCAAAAAGGTCCGCTCTTGGCCATTCCACACGCTGCCTAGCAGAGGCATGGTTATCTGAAGTGGATTCTCTCTTTTCTAGTAGATGCCGAACCTGCTGCCCCATTGATTAAGAAGAGGGGCGGGCGCAGCAGTTACATGGACCCCTTCCTTTCTGTTGTTGCCAGCGCTTTCCCGGGCCGAGCCGGAATTTTTTATTATAAAGGGCAGGCAAAGCCCGAAGGCTGCTATCCCAATAGGCCAGCGGGCGGAACGA
>JBBHDX010000635.1:22500-26495 GCA_039519145.1 Kokia cookei
CTTTTTGAAAGCCCAGACCCATTCTTCTGGATTTTCATTAGTCCTATTTCAGGTGCAAAGCCTCCTCAATAAAGACCTCTTTCTTTTCTTTTTTTCTTATTTCTCATTTTGTTGATTGAAAGAGGATAAGCGCTATCCATTGAGTAAAGGGAGGGTTTGCTACAGTGATTCGGGCGGTTGGTGGCCCCTTCGAGAGTTGCGGGTCCTTGCCGCTGCATGAGTGGTAGCTCACGCTCAAAGCTCCTCCGACACGAGTCCTAGTCGTTGCGCTGCGGTCCGTTTCCCGGCTTCGCTTGCGCGATTTGCACTTCTGATTGGTTCCATCCATCCCCGACCCTAATGAATCGAGTATGAAGGGGTCAGCCAGTCAAGCGGTTCGGGTTCTCGGTCGGTTCCCGTTCGCCTGCCCCCCTCATAGTCCATTAGTGGGTAGGGTGGTCAACTTAGAGTGCGCCCGCCTCCTCTTCAGACGTGTCCTCGACAACCTGGCGGTGTTCGGTCTCCACTTTTGGGGGTGGGAGTGCTTGGTCGCTGGGGTTTCCTTTTCTTCAACCAATTTGGTTGTGTCAGCCCGGTCTAACATTTTGTTATGAGCTGGCTGAACAAAGATGGATTGAAGGTAAGATAGATTTGAGTTTAAGTGGCATAGGACCTTCGATCAACCATGGGGCTCTACCCTTACTGAATTCATTCTATTGAAGCGTAACGTAAAAAGCTCCTTCTCATGTTGCATTTCTTTGGTTTGGAAGTTCCAGTATGTTGTCTGTGGATTTATAACAAAGGAAAGCCCCCTTATGCTATGCCATTTGAAACATTCAAATTCCGTGCAGCTCGCCACTCCCCGAGGCCAAGGACGGGGTCGAACCGTCATTCCAGGATTTGCAGTCCGATACATTTCCATTATGTTACCTAGCCAAACCCGCCACCTCATGTGCCAAAGTCAAACGGTTGTTCTTCCTTCCCCGCTCCCTCTTTTTCTACATATGCGGTGGCGGGGTACCAGAGAAGAGGGGACAACTTATTTCTCCCTTGCCTTGCTCAACTTTCCTTTTCTGATTGAAAGTAGCAAGCCACTCCACTACTAGTACAGAGGCCAGATAGAAGGTTGCTTCCTCTATATGTTCAGGCAAAGAACATCTAGAAGCTGTCTTTTGTCTTGTCTTGTAAGCAACCATGCCTATCTAATCGAATTTTGCTTACCAAAGTGGTCTTACTAAAAGTAAGTAAGCAACCAGTTCCGTTCCAAGTGACATGGCTTTTCACTATTATTTTCCAGAGAAGGTTGCTCATCCAGCCCAGCGGATCCATTGTTTATGCGGAAGTGCGATGCGGCTGAAAAACGTAAGCCCCTATTTTTTAGTAATATTAGTAAGGTATAGGTTGGGGAAAACTCCAAAACGAAAGTTCCAAAAAAAGCTTACCTTATATTAAATATAAGTTTTAGAAAGGGGCACCCCTACTATACCCCTAAACTATAAGCTAGCGCGCAACGGCTTTTCAGCCGTTGTTGCTTGCTGCTTGCAGGCTCGACAATCTTTCTTTCGCCTCTCCCCCCTGTCTCCATTCTGATTGATTCGCTTCTTCTTTTCCTCGAAAATTGTTGATGAAAAATGACCGCTCTCATTTATTTATTTTCGCTTTTTGTCTTTGCTTTGCGGTATATTCTTCAGCTTATCTTATCTGCGAACACGAATCAGAGAAAATTCCTTCTACTTTATGATAAAAAGGGAATTGCTGTAGCGCAGCTACCGTTCGTGGCAGGGAGTTGAAAGGCTTAGCAGCAGCCATTAGCCATTCTCCTTCCTAAAGCATCACTTCAGCGGTCATTTTCCCCGACCTTATACTCCCTACTATGAGATAGAGGAAGGAAAAGTTATGAATTGCAATGCACTATCCGAAATCCGATCTAGCCCAAATCCCCTTTCCCAACTGCTATTCGAATCTCGATCTCTGGAATCGAAACCAAGACCAACGAGCCCTCGGTCAAGCGAAAGACTTACGACTTTGAATTGAGGATCGCTAGAATCCGAAGCTCTTTCAAGTCCTCTGGGCACAAAGGAACTAAACACTACACTATTCTTTCTATCTCTTTAGTTCGAATCGAATGCTTTGATGCTATTAATAGAGAGCGCAGTTCCAGCAGAATCCTAATCAGACTATTGCTCGTACCTAATCACTGCTTAAACCCTCGGTGAAACTGGCTTAAGCCCGACTACAGAGCCCATCTATATAGGGATAGGGATATACCACCAAACCTGTGAACCAAAGCGCATTCTAACTCCCTTACTCTATCAAGTAAGTACTTTCATTCCTTTGGAAAAAAGAAAGTCTGCTATCAAAAAAAAATCGTCGGGATGCCAGGTTCGTTAGAACCAGACTATTTCACTCCAGGTTTAGAACTGTAAACTCTCCCTTCCTTCTTGACTCGCCTTCAGTCTTGATGGCTGCAAGCGAAATGGCAGCTGGCTATGTGACTAGAAAGTAAGAGAGGCACGGGAAAGCTTGCTCAACTCTACGAGCGTTAATGTCTCCTTGTTGTCAATCGCGGTAGATGACTGAACACCAAACTCAATCCCAATGCTAAAAGAAAGATCTTGACTTGTGACAGGTTCATTTGTGGTTAAACACCCTCATCTGATCTTTCTTTACAAACCCATTACTGGGGCTGATCTATCATACTTCATTTTTCGAGTAGTTGGCTCAACGAATGGAAGTGATGGCGCTACTCCTTCTTTCTTTGTGGCTCGTTCGAAGCATTCTTTCGGGCACTGCATTGGAAGTCCTCCACTGCTACCTTGACTGAGGCTGGACTTATCTGATTGTCTGATTCAGCTAGTCTTTTTTTGCTATTTCGATATCGCTCTTCCTTCTCCTCTCCAGCAGGAGTTCAAAATCGTTGACGTGACATCGACCAGAATCATTGATGTGCATCTAACTGAAAGCGATCATGCTCAACCTCCTCGATTACAGTCAACTGGGAACTTTTCGATGAAGAGGGCATACGGCGTGACAATCTGTTGACATACATTTACCTTGGTATACCTCTACAAAGAGATTAGAGAAAGAAAATCATTTCACCGATAGCAATGAGAGTCACTCTGCCTGGACTTCCCAATCAAACATGGACAACGGCTACCAATATGACAGTGCAAGAGTGGAACTCGTATACTCCACTTCTTGTTAGTTAAGGTTAAGTAGAGAAGGCTACCGGCCCTGCCATCTTGCTTTACAGACCGACCGCTGGAACTGATCTTTCTTATGTCTGCTCCCGTCTTGTCGCCTCCTATTACTGGTGGGCCACTCCTGCTTTTCGTATTTACCACCGACGACATTTCCTTATTTTGGGACGTTATGGCAAAAGACGATGACTCTTGGAAGGAAAGAAAAGGCCATTGACTACCTCAGACCTTGCTCGCAAAGACTATCCACCTTCAGCATTTGGTACTGAGGAGAGCCAGCCATTAAGCACACACCCAAGCTAAGCAAGAGATGGAAAAAGCACACTTTTCAAACTGGGATAAAAAAGATCAGAAGGGAGATCAAAGCCCGAAAGCACCTAGTGAGCTCAGATTTTGACTGGGAAACCAACTCTATTTGGTTAAACCAGAGAAAAGAGCAGGTAACGATCTAAATGATCAAGCAACGAAATCCTCCTTTGTCGACCTGAAACTGAAGTAAAGGAGGGAATGGAGCAGGCAATGAAATTGCTTTTGTGAATCAGTTGTAGTTGCGTCCTTACTTGATCCCATCTTTTAGAAGAGACTTTGCTCAGGTTTGGAACCCGGCTGCTGGCATGACTGGTTCAGGAAGTGATGTTTTCCAACGGTTTCCTGATAAATGGAGGTGACATTTGCATCTTCAGCAAATTTCTAGAGAACTCTTGAGCGAGAATCTTGCAGTATTAGGATTTTGGACAGGCATTGAAAATGTCAACATTAAGGAAATGGGAGAGGCTAATGTGATTCTGAGAATTAAGATTGTCAGACAGAAGGACG
>JBBHDX010000636.1:0-26468 GCA_039519145.1 Kokia cookei
GCGGTGGTAGCTCAAACCGCTGGTGGTAGTGCTGCTAGTGCTGACGTGGCATGTTCTGAGTGGCTGAGGTGGAGGTGGCTGGTAGCAAGTGGCAATAGCTTAGGGTTTGGGCCAACTGGGTTGTTTGGATCTATTTAGATTTGGCCCAATTAGGTTTGGGGTGTAATGGGTCAAATTGGGCCCCAATTGTAATTTGGACTTTTGAAATTTTATTTGTGCTTGAATTTCTTGTAATTTGGACATTCAATTAAAACTTTTAATTTTAAATTTTATTTCAAAATAGATTTAAATTTAAAATAAATTTAAACTCCAAATAAGTTTAAATTTACAATAGATTTAAACTTATAATGACTTAAAATTTAAAATCTAAAATTAGGTTTAATTTTTTTATCCAAATGTTGGGTCCAGTCAAAATTGGGCTTCAACAGTTGCCCCTCTTTACTCGTTTTTGTGTAACTGGGCATGGAGCAAAGACCAAAAGGAGACCCAATTTTGTCAGGTTCTCCTTTCTTTAGCGCTCTTTCTTCAACTGGCCCACCTTTCGCTTTATTGCATCTGCTTTTCTACATCTTCGGTATTGTGATTCCTTCTTACCCCAAGTCAATATCAAAAAGAGAAAATTTGCTACTGTAAGTCTTTATTTGATTCGCTTGCAATTTCAGTGGTTTGGTGTAATTGATTTGGTCTACTTCTCAGTATCTCATCAGGAAGATGACCGCATTAATTGTTTTGATCCACTTCCCTGTGTCTCATCAGAAAGATGAATTTGGTTCACTTCTCAGTATATCATTAGGAAGCTAACCATTTTACTGCTTCGACCTGCTTCACAGTATCTCATTAGGAAGCTGGGGTTCGAAGATTTGCTCATATTGAGCCTTGGGTTGGTATACTTCTCTGTATCTCATCAGGAAGATGACCGCCTCACATGTTTCAATCCGCTTCTTTGTATCTCATCAGGAAAATGAATTTGGTCCACTTCTCAGTATCTCATCAGGAAGCTAACCATTTTATTGCTTCGACCTACTTCTCAGTATCTCATCAGGAAGTTGGGGTTTGAAGATTTGCTCGCATTAAGCCTTGGGTTGGTATACTTCTCTGTATCTCTTATCAGGAAGATAACCGCCTCACTTGTTTCAATCCGCTTCTTTGTATCTTTTCAGGAAAACGAATTTGGTCCACTTCTCAGTATCTCATTAGGAAGCTAACCATTTTATTGCTTCAACCTGCTTCTCAGTATCTCATCAGGAAGCTGAAGCTCCGAAGATTTGCTCACATTGAGCCTTGAGTTGGTATACTTCTCTGTATCTCATCATGAAGATGACCGCCTCACTTGTTTGAATCCGTTTCTCTTTATCTTATCAGGGAGACGAATTTGGTGAACTTCCTCAGTATCTCATCAAGAAGCTAACCATTTTATTGCTTCGACTTGCTTCTCAGTATCTCATCAGGAAGCTGGGGTTCGAAGATTTGCTCGTATTGATCCTTGAGTTGGTATACTTCTCTATATCTCATCAGGAAGTTGACTGCCTCACTTGTTTCAATCCGCTTCTTTGTATCTTATCAGGAAGACGAATTTGGTCCACTTCTCAGTATCTTATCAGGAAGCTAACCATTTTATTGCTTAAACTTGCTTCTCAGTATCTCATCAAGAAGTCAGGGTTCGAAGATTTACTCGTATTGAGCCTTGAGTTGGTATACTTCTCTGTATCTCATCAAGAAGATAACAACATCACTATTTTGGGTAATCACAATCTACCCCATGATCGAAGTTTCCTTGATTCATCTCGCCATTTTGCGGGGATGTGACCTGTAAAGTATGCTTCTATGGACCTTTATGTAGGCCTAAATTAGAAAGTCATGATTGGAATGATTCAAATGCTCCTAACTACATGAATGTGCATGATCAAATGTCAGATTCATTTATTATTATACAAATTTGTTTTTCTAATTAGTAGTCCTATTCTCGTACCCCTGTAATTTTTGGAAATTCCAGAAACGATGCTCATGGATCCCTTGTATAATTTTTTAGTTCATTATCTATTATTTTAGATGCGAAATGCTCGAACAAAATTGTGAAGAAATAAAGTCGTAATTTATTGAAAATTCTATTCAGTCCAGAGGATAAAAAAACAGTATTAATCGAAATTTGCTAAGTATACAACAAAGGACAATTAGCTGCCTCGGATATCGCAAAATGAGCTTTTTTGCGCCGACTTACTAAGAATCACTCTGAGTGTGGATGTGTGTCTAGAAGACCTGGAGTGCTTTGTTGGTGCTTTAAGTTATAATTTTACTTCATCTTGTTACTTCAATTCGTTCTTGGATTTGAGTCGCCCTTTACGAGTTTTCAACTCAAAATTTCTTTGGTTTAAGGATGCCCTTTACGGGTTTTCATCTTGAGCCCCCTTTTCTTTCATTGAGACACCCTTTTGTGGGTTTTCATCTCAATCCTTTTCTTAAGCGAAATATTTTTTCACCGAAAGCGAATTTAAGGAGTTCTGTATATCCTTGCCGTCCATTTCTGTTAGGATTAGGGCTCCTCCTAAAAAAACTTTCTTTACCACATAAGGTTCTTCCCAATTGGGCATCCTTTTCCCTCTGAAGTCTTTATGTATAAAAAGTATCTTTTTCAAAACTAGATCTCCCTCATGAAATTCTCTTAGGCGAACCTTTTTATCGTAAGCTCTCATCATTCTTTTCTGGTACATCTTACCATGGCGGATAACTCTTAATCTCTTTTCCTCGATCAAATTCAAATCCTCATATCGAGCCTAAACCCATTCTGCCTCTTCTAATTGGAGCTCAGTCAAGACTGGCAGAGAGGGTATTTCAACCTCAATAGGCAAGACTGCTTCCATACCATATGCCAATGAGAACTGTGTTGCCCAGTAGATGTTCTGACTGAAGTTCTATAGGCAAAGAGGGCGAATGGTAATTTTTTGTGCCAGTCCTTATAAGTCTCGGTAATTTTTGCAACGATCTTCTTGATGTTTTTATTAGCTGCCTCTACAGCTTCATTCATCTTTGGGCGATAAGGAGAGGAATTGTGATGCTTGATTTTCAATTGCTCGTAAACTTCTGTTATCGTGCTATTGTTCAAATTCAGGGCGTTGTCGGATATGATCTTCTCTGGCATCCCATATTGGCAGATGATCTCCTTTTTCAAGAACTTGCTAACCGCAGACTTAGTGACATTAGCTTAAAACACTACTTCTACCCACTTGGTAAAGAAGTTAATAACCACGAAGATAAATCTGTGACCATTGGAATCCTTTGGAGAAATTGGCTCAATAACATCCATGCCCCACATAGAAAACGGCTAAGGAAAAGTCATGACATGAAGGTGTGATTGAGTTACATGAATCTTGTCTCCATAAATTTGGCACTTACGGCATCTCTTTGGCATAATTGATGCAGTCGCCTTCCATAGTAGACCAGTAATACCCAAATCCCATTATTTGCTTGGCCATTGTGAAACCATTAGCGTGTGTCCCACAAATGCCTTCATGAACTTCTTCTAAGATCTTCTTAGCTTCTACTGCGTCAACACATCTTAGTAACACTTGATCTATTCTCCTTTTGTACAAGATTTCCCCGTCTAGGACATATTCATTGGCAAGTCTTCTCAATGTCCTCTTTTCACTTTCTGAAGCTTGCTCGAGGTACTTGCGATCTCTTACAAACTAAAAGATATCTTGGTACCATGGGTGGTCATCCCTTTCTTCTTCTTCTTCTGCCTTGATATCGTAAAAATGAGCTGGAGCCTCATAGATGCTCATTTGAATGATCTTTACATCTTCTGGTCTATTTACTTTAATCATAAAGGCTAAAGTGGCAAGAGCATTAGCCATCTGGTTTTCTCCCCGTGGGAGATAATGAAAAGTGACATCATCAAACTCCTTAATTAACTCGAGAACTAATTTGCGGTAATCCACTAGCTTAGAATCTCTTGTTTCTCATTCTCCATTAAGTTGATAGATCACTAGCACGGAGTCTCCATAAATCTCCAAAACTTTTATTCCCCGTTCTATCGCTGCACGGATTCCCATGATGCATGCTTCGTATTCTGCCATGCTATTTGTGTAATCAAAATCGAGTTTGCTGGTGAAAGGGTAGTGATCCCCTTCTGGTGATAAAAAGACTGCCCCGACTTCATTACCCGTGGCATTTGAAGCTCCATCAAAATTTAATCTCCAAGGACTTGTTCTACTGTGCTTACCTCTTCAGCAGTCGCAACAATACATTAAATCCTCGTTCGGGAAATCGAAGTTTATCAGCTCATAATCCTCTAAAGCCTTGCTAGCTAGGAAGTCTGTTATCACACTCCCTTTTACTACCTTTTGATTGACATAGATTATGTCGAATTTCGAGAGAAAGATCTGCCTTCTAGCCAATCTCCCGTTGGACGCGGCCGACTCTATCATGTACTTCAGAGGATCTTAATTTTGAAATTAACCAAGTGGTATGGTACAGCATGTATTGCCTTAATTTGTCAGTGGTCCAGACTAGAGCACAATATAATTTTTCAATTGGCGAGTATAGAGTCTCACAGTCAATGAATTTCTTGCTGAGATAATAAATCGTTTTTTCCTTCTTTCCGGATTCATTGTGTTGGCCTAGTACACATCCTATAGAATTTTCAAAGACTGCCAAGTACAAGATCAATGGTTTATTAGGAATTGAAGGTACCAAGATGGGAGCTTTGGATAAATAATCTTTGACCTTGTTAAAGGTTTCCTGACATTCATCATCCCACACACCTAGGTTGCGCTTTCTAAGCAAACAGAAGATAAGATCATATTTCTCAATCAACTGTGAATTGAAACGAGCAATGTAATTTAGTCTTCCTAGAAACCTTCAAACTTCTTTTTGTGTCCCGGGTGGTGGTAACTCTTGTCTGGCTTTAACACTATCCGGGTCGACTTTAATTCCTCTTTTGCTGACTACAAAGCCTAACAGCTTTCCTGACATAGCTCCGAAAGTGCATTTTGTTGGGTTTAGCTTTAATTGATACTTTCTTAGCCTTCTAAATAACTTTCTCAGGATTCTTACATGCTCTTCCTCCGTTTGGGATTTCACAATCATGTCGTCGACATAAACTTCAATCTCCTTATGCATCATGTCATGGAACAAGGTCACCATGGCCCTCTGATAAGTTGCCCCTGCATTTTTGAGTCCAAAGGGCATCACCTTATAGCAAAATGTTCCCTACAATGTGACAAACATGGTTTTGATCATATGCTCAAGGTCCATCCGTATCTGATTATACCCAGAGAAACCAATCATGAATGAGAACAGGGAATGACCTGCTGTGTTATCGACTAAAGTGTCGATGTAAGGCAATGGGAAGTTATCTTTTGGGCTAGCTTTATTTAAATCTCGATAGTCCACACACATGCACACATTTCCATCTTTTTTAGGAACTGGGACTATGTTAGTTACCCATTTTGAGTATTTGACTACTTGGAGAAACCTAGCGTCAAATTGCTTCTTGACCTCTTCTTTTATTTTTAATAATATATCTGGTCTCATCCTTCGGAGCTTTCACTGCACAGGCTTGCATTCTTCCTTTATAAGGAGTTTGTGTAGCACAATGTCAGTGTTCAAGCTAGGCATATCTTGGTATGACCAAGCGAAGATGTCTTGGAACTCCTGAAGCAACTCGATAAGATCCTTTCTAGTTCCTAAGGAAATTCCTATCCCAATTTTCACCTCTTTCTTTTCATCTTTGTTTCCTAGATTAATAACTTCCACTGGGTCCAAATGTGCTCCTATCTTCGTTTCCTCTCTTGCTCCATCATTCTTAACAGATCTGAAGGAAAATTACAATCTTGATCATCTTTGATATCCTGAAGCTCTTCTAAACACATATCTTGCTCGAAATAAGGCTTTAAGTTAGCATCAGGGTTGTTCATATTATTGATATTCGAAGATCTGTCAAGGGATGAAAATGAGGTCCAAAGAATGAAATAAATTTACGAAAGAATGATTATATGGTATGTGTATGAATATGTTTTGTCAAGTTGGTTAAGAATGTATGTATATAAAAATGATTAATCTTGTTTATTGATATGTACCAATGGTTTATTAGGTTGGATTAAGAATGAAAGAATAATTAGGAAGGAGAAAAATTGTCATAAGAGGGGAAATGCACTTTCATTCAAAATAATTGGATAATGATCATAGGCTCTTTTACAAAAAGATTCATATTGCTTTCGAGCATAAAGAAATAGGTGTCTCCGAGCATTACTCTGAAGAAATCTTAAAAATTACAGAGAGTTCTTCCGCAGTCCAATTATTTAGAGTGCTTTCAGGTGCACACGGACCAATTGTTCGACAAATTCCCTTCCTTTCCTTCATCAGATATAGCATTGATGCCTAGATATTTCATAATGATCCCTCCAGTCTCGATTGTCACTTGCTCCTTTTCCGGCTCTGAGACCACCCTTCCTGAGACAAAAGTCTCATATATGTGCGGGAAGACCATGGGTTCCCACAAGATTTCTTTTTCGGACAATCTGGCCATTCTTCTGTCTTTTTTTCTTTCTAGCTCCTTTTTCTTTTGTTTTGCGTCCGACTTGTATCTCAGGCCATAATGATCCTGCTTCTCTATCAACATCGGCATGTTGACTTTTCCTTGGAGGTATTTTCCTAGTCCCTTCCTAGGTAAAGCCCCCTTTCCGACTGTTAACCGCAGTCCCACCCCGGTGATTGATGATATTGTAGGCACAGGTATCTTGCTCCCCTCTGAAATGAAGGTTGCATTGACGAAATCTAGTCAGCGGAAAGAACATTCCATAACCTCCTCGTCTATTCCAACGTAAGGTGAATCGCTCATTATGGAAGCGATTATTTCCTTCTCAGCATTGATCGTACTTAACTGTCTTTCATTTATTAACTTCACTTTTTGGTGCAAGAAGAAGGTACTGCTCCAGCTGAGTGAATTCATGGTCTTCCCAATAGACAGTTATAAGTGGGCCTGCTATCCATCACTAAAAAATTCACCTCATATGTATTTGGCCCAATTTGAAGAGGTATTTCGATTTTACCCATTACCTTTCTCTCAGTCCCATCAAATGCTCTCACTATGTTATTACACCCTTCCATGTGATAGCTATCAATTGGCAATCTTTACAGTGTAGCTAACGGTAGCACATTCAAGGCTAAGCCGTTGTCTATGAGTACTCCAGGTAGCGTATATCCCTTACAACGGGTAGTAATATGTAAGGCTTTGGTAGAAACTATTCCTATCATCGGAATTTCATCATCGCTAGAGAAAATAAAATTATCGGCACTCACGTTGTTGACCAATCGATCCAACTTATTGACAGAGTATGTCATTTGCTACCTATGTTTCGTTCAACACCTTCATTAACGCACTTCGATGGGCTTCCGAGCTTAAGAGCAAGGACAAGATTGACATCCTGAGTAGGTTGTTTGTGTATCTGCTTGACTACACTATATTCGTTATGCCTTAAAAACTTCAAAAACTCTTTCGCCTCTTTCTCAGATACAGGCTCGTTCGTGGGTATTTTGGGTTTGCTAATCATTTCTCCTTCTGACTCACACATTATTGCCTTCCCTTTGTTGATATCGTTCTCCTTGTTTACTGGGTCATAATTCTTGCCACTACGGGTATCAAGATTTACATCTTTCCTGGGTTCCCCCTCCCTTGGTATGGTTACGTTACAATTGTAATTCCATGAAGATATTCTTACTATCCTTGTGAGGGAACGTTGCTAGCTTCTGTATGATGATGCAGAGGATTGTTTGCTTAATTTCCGTATGATTTGCTGGTTTAGAAATAATCACCTTTGGGCGATTAATCCCATAAGCCTTAGCTGCTCTATCCTCGGAGGCGCATACATCCTTAACCTCCTCTCCTTCTTTGAAAAATTCTAGTTCTCAGTTGTCCATCAACGTCTGCACAATAGCTTTAAACTCAACGCAGCCTTCAAATTTCATGCCCCTCAACGACGTGAAAAACTCGTAATGGTTGTTAGTCCCTGCTATTGCACTCTCCTTATCCTCTACGATTATCCCCTCTTTGACCAATTGTCGCCACACCAATCGGAGTGGAGACCTAACTTCTTCAACATTTCTTTTAGTTTTTCGGTCTCTTCCTTCCAACAAGGCATTCACTCCTTGCTTTGGGTGATTGAGCAAAGGATTCCCAGCTATATTGGGCTTTGTCGGCTCTTTCAATCTTACAATTTCATGCTAGATGAGTCCCTCGACTCGTCTTTTGAAAGCGAGGCAATTTTCAATCGAATGGCCTTCTGCCCCTGCATGGTATTCACAGTGAGCGCTCGCATCGTATCAGGCTGGGAATGGAGGTTTACATGGCTTTACGCGCTGTGGAGCTACTTCATGCGCGTCATACAGTATTTTGTAAAGCTCTCCGTATGATATCGAAAGGGGAGTATATTGAATTCTTCCTTTATTCAGACTTATGTTTGGTTCTTGCCTTAGGGCATTTTGGTAATTGCTTGTCAGGGCTTTGGACTGTCCTGTCACGAATGGTTTAGCGTAACTTGGCCTGTACATACTTGTATTATTAACTTCATTATCCTTCCTTCTGGGGGCAGGCCTCTTCGTGTTTTCTTCGACCTCAATCTTGCTAGTTTTGATTACGTTTTCGATCATCTCCCCCGATATGACCATATCAGAAAACTCTTAGTGCCGTTTTTCTAACAGATGATTGAGGTAAGATGCCTTAAAGGTGTCAACAAACAGCATCGTTGTTTCCTTTTCTGTTAGTGGTGGCTGTACCTGAGTTGTCACATCTCACCACCTCTACGCATATTACCTAAAACTCTCATTTGATTTCTTCTCCATATTTTGTAATGTAAGCCGATCAGGAGCTATTTCTGTCACATGACTGTATTATTTTAAGAAAGCCTGTGCTAGATCTCTCCATGAATGAATTTTTGCTCGGCTCAATTGATTATACCATCTAACTGTCAATCCGGCCAGGCTGCCTTGAAAGCAATGAATCAACAATTGGTCATAATGAACGTGCCCTGCCATCTTCATACAAAACATGGTAAGGTGGGCTTCAAGGCAGTTCGTCCCGTTATCCTTCTCAAATTCTGGAACCTTGAATTTAGGAGGGAGAACCAGATCCGGAACCAGACTTAATTCTTTGGCATCTACCTCATAAGAATTTTCAATTCCTTGCATCGCATCAATCTTCTCCTCTAGCCGCTTGTATTTTTCTTCCATCTGTTGGGGAAGATCTACCTTTATCATTTCATCAAAATTCGGGATGCCTAAGTTTGCCACGTTATCTTCAGGGTTTGACCCTGACCCTATTGGTAGTTAATTGGTTTGGAAGTGCCAGTGGCATGCTGAATTCTTATAGTGACGGTTGCTTCGCGAGTTTGTGCCTCATGTGGGGCTTGGTTAGAAAGGGCGTGAAGCCTGGAGGATGAATAGGATCCTCATCTTCTTCAGTTGGGTTCATTGCAGGGTCTTTTCCTTTATCAACCCCAATTTGCCTTATTTGAGCCAATTCATCCATCAAATTCTTTTGTACTTCCATAAACTGATTTTTCATCTCTCTGTATATCATTGTCATTTACTCCTGCATTTGATCCTGTATCTCCTTTTGAATTTGCTCTAGTCTTTGTTCCATAGTTTTGGTTTTCTTACGGGTGTTATAATGATGTAGATTTTCAATGATTACTGATATAACTGATAAAGTTTTAATTAGTTAGCAATATTAACTAAAAAATATATGAAAATGCAATGCGGATGAATGCATGAATGCAAAAGAAATGTACTGACTTATAATTCAATTTTCATTTAGAAAACTTCACTAGATAACAAGTTTCTTTACATAAAGCAAATTACATAAACGGTTTTGCCTTAATGCTCAAAGCTTTGACTTTCTTAAGAAGTCCTGCTAGCTTTTGACCTCGTTCTGTCTTTGTCTCATGTTGTATGCTTAACTCTTCTGCTTCAACTACTAGTGTTTGCACGTGATCGGCTACTTTGCGTATTCGATTTAAAGCCTCACCCATAACATAATCCCTGTCTCTGACTTGCTTCTGAGTTTTTTTGAAGACGCCAGTCATTTGTTTCCAATATCCTCTCCAAAATTTCGGTTCGTATTTCACCATTCTGCAAAGAGGCTTCTAATTCTTCCACCCTCTTATTCAGTCTCTCGATCTCAACTCGGCTTGCCTTCAACTCTATCACTGAATTTTGGCTACGATGCCTATACAAGGATTCCTACAATTCTCGTATTCGGGCCTTTAATTCGATCACCTCAGCTTGACTTTCCAAAAGGCTACTCTTCATGGCATTCTCCTGAACCTGGGCATCTTGAAACTTGTTTATCCATTGACTCATTCTATTTTTCTCTTCGTGGATTTCCCATTGCCATTGTTCTAATGTCTTACCTAAAAATCCTGATATCTTTATCAACAAGCAAAGCTTTTTATAGTCTTTCTTTAGGCTATCGAGATCTTCTTCAGCCTTATTTTTCCCTTTTCTTAATTTCTCCGCTTCTAGCTTCTGAACATCAATGCATATCCTAAAAGCACCTTCTCTTCTTCCAGTTTTTCTATCATTTTTTCCATCTCAGTGTTCTTTCTCTTGAAATCTTGTTTAATTATTTCTAGTTCAGTCGGTACAGCCCTCAATAATTTCTTCAATTGGGCGAACAATCTTTGGGTTTGGCATAGGAATGTTGTCGTTGATCCTTCTATTTCTCCACCAATCATATTCTACAGTTTTCATGGGATTAACGTCGAATACTTTCATTCTTCGAACATGGTTCCAAGCATTCGAGATTTCTCGAATTCGTTTCTTGTTATTTTCTCCTCTGTACTGCTAACGCACCCAGTACCCTTGAGTTGCTGGTATGAACTGTCTCAATCTGTAGTGTCTTGAAACCAATAATGGTGCGTATTCTGCTGCTCCCCATATCTCAACCAATTGGACCCAGCTGAGTTTCATCGATACAATATTTCATCAGGAACAAACCATGGTGCTCGCCACTCTATTTCTTCGTCTTTGAGGCTTTGAAGTATTGCCATCCATTTTTCTTTTGAGAAATTTTCTTGTCTTTGTGTGGCTAAAACATCTCTCAAAGGAGAGTAATCTTTAGACAAGTACTGATAGGAGACTTTTTTTGTTTTCCAAAAGTGACTATGGAACCATACCATCAACAACGGTGCGCAGCAAATAAATCGACTTTCTCCCTCCTTTCTGCACGCATTTAAGGATCTAAAAGCTTCAGCCAATATTACCAGGACGGGTGTAACTCTTTTACTCAATCTGTATCAACAAGTCTGTGGACGCATATTCTATATGTCACAAACCTTAGGAAAAATGACTAACCCGTAGATACTTAGTGCTAGGATGTCAATCTTTTTCCTGGCATCTGGATTAGCCAGTATCAAATCTCATAAACTCTTACACGTGATGCATTTGTTGTCACCTTTGACCTTAACCCGAGCTGCAACTCATTACTCGCTCATTCCAGTGAAATGTCTATTAACCTTTTAATAAAAATCGAGACAGTTGGAGCTCTAGAATAGACTCTATCTACCGAGATTTTCGGACAAAAGAGTAGAGTGGTGTATTCTTCGATCATCGGTGTTATGTCCACATTCCCGAAAGTGAAGCAACTATAGGTTGGGTTTTAATACTGCGTTAGGCTCGAAGAGGAACTTATTCACCTTAACCTCGAACAAGTATGGCAAATCTCCGTACTCTGAAAAGGTCTGCTTCATGTCATCACCCCAACTGTCCCTTATCTCTTTTAACTCTTGCACACTATTTTGAGCCGTACTGATCCTGGTATAATCCTAAGGTTAGAACTTATATCCTTTTATTAGTTATCCCCTTTTTGGCGTTGAGTCTCCTCTGACCACATACGCACAACCATATTATCTTCCACCTTATCAAGGTACTTGTTTTCCATGATCGATTCTCATATCGGTAATTGAACTTTTGAATCTATACCCTTCTTTTTTATGATGATGAAATGCAATGCAGAAGAGACAAAATAGAACAAGTTAGCAAAACACATCAATATCAATATACAAGTATAGAGCAAAGAACCTAAGAGTTTATCTCGAATAATTGCTAAAAGGCTCGGAATAACTCTTTCTAAGGTAATTGCTACGGTTCACTATATGTGGTTTTAGGCTTTAGAGTGAAGGGTACCAAAACTAGCAGATTCCTCAATTCTCACCCATTACAGGCTCATACGGATGAGTTCAGTTTAGGGGGACACATTTCCCACATGTTTGCACGGAAGTGAAAACTTCACGAAAACATGGGTACGGATGTAATCCCGAAAGTGATTCACTATCCTGCACGGTGGTGAAGACCTCACGAAGGAGTAGTTTCTCACTTCCACTTAAAGGGTGTAGCATCATATACAGATGAATGCAAATCTATACTAGTAGTATCAATATAGCATCACACAAAATGTTTAAGGATCGTATATTTAAACAAAATCGAGTTCTTGAAAACTTTAGCAAAAAGGACCTGAAAATAATCAATTTTGGCTTGACTCTCGTTTATTTTAAAATTAAGGTCCCTAGTGGAGTCGCCAAGCTGTCGAAACATTTATTTTTCGGGAAAAAATAAACAAGTCTCGAACAATATTTAAAAATATAAAAAATCGAAGAAAATGGGAGTCGCCACCAATCTTTTATTTGGTGTGATTGGATCACCACAAAACGTTTAAAATTCGTTTTGAAAATATTTTGGTCTTTCAAAATCTAGAAAATAGGTTAGGTAGTCGATTACGCATGAGGAAGGATTAGCACCCTCAACGCCCAAAATTGGTACCACATTGATTATTTTCGGGTCTTGTTTGTAAAATTTTGAAAACTCGAATAAAGTTTTAAAATACAATCCTTAAATGCATAAGTTATGTTTAAAAAAGAAATCGATTTTTGGTTTAGAAGTCTCGCAATTTCGAGGTGATCGAGAAAGAAAGTCACGTCTAGTGAGTTAGGACATAACATTTCGAGATTTAGAAATAATGAGCTTTCCTTTGTTGTAAACTTTTAAACCTCGAAAAAGGATATTTGATTATCTTGATTTGAAGAAAAGTCGCATCTAGTGAGTTAAGGCACAAATTTTCAGAACCACAGATAAAGAAAAATTGTCTCGATTTAAGGGTATTCAATTATTCCGATTTGAAGAAAAATCGCGCCTAGTAAGTTAAGGAACAAATTTTCAAAACTCGAAATAAAGGAATATTGCCTCGATTTTAAAGGTGTTATGAAAATAATTTTGAAAACAGATGTGAATTAAACATAGATGAATGATTAATAACGAAAATTAAATAACACGAATAGAAAAGAGTTAAGCATATAATTATATATATAAAAATCAGAAAAGTAAAAGAATACGAAATACGGAAGAATAATAATTAAAAATTAAATATAAATATTAAAGAGAAAGAAAAGCAAAACAAACGGAGTCAAAAATGTGATTTTGGATGCCCGGGGGTAAATAGTAATTTTAAACACTTCGGGGTCAAATGGTAATTTTTGGACACTTGGGGGCAAAATGGTAATTTTGGAAAAGTTTAGGATTAAACTAGAATTTTTGGACATTCGAGGGTAAAATGGTAATTTAGATAAAGTTTGAGGTTAAAAATGGAATTTTTTGACATTCGAGGGTAAAATCGTAATTTTGAAAAAGTTCGAGGTTAAAATGGAATTTTTAGAAGTTTGGGGGTAAAATGGTAATTTTGAAAAATGTCAGGGTTAAAAATGGAATTTTTGGAGATTTAAGGGTAAAATGATAATTTTGGAAAAGTTCGGGGTTAAAAATGGAATTTTTAAAAGTTCGAGGGTAAAATGGTAATTTTGGAAAAGTTTAGGGTTAAAAAGGGAATTTTTGGAAAGTTTAGGGTTTAAAATGTAATTTTTGGAAGTTCAAGGCAGAAATATAATTTTTGTGAAGTTCGAGAGTCAAAATGTAATTTTTTGAAAACTTCAGGGGCTAAAATATGATTTATAGACAGTTCAGGGATCTCCCGGGCAATAAGACCAAAAAAGGGTGACACATGGCAGCTTTTCAGGCATTCAAGAGTCAAAGGACTACTTTGAAAATGATTTATAATTTTTGGGCCAATTTTAAAATAAAATAAAACATGATTTTGGGATGAAATTAAAACAAATTAAAAATAAAAGGAACTATTTGCATAAATAAACCAAAATCAAGACACGTGGCAGCCTCTCAAGCCTCCAGAAAGTAGAAGGATCAAATTGAAAATGAATGAAATTATTGGGCAAATTTACGAATAATTAAAAATATAAAAAGGACCCGATTGAAAATTTAAAAAAAGCAAAAAAGATCAATTGCATAAATATATCTTTTATCGAAAACACGCTGATACTAGGGGCAGTTCGGGCCGGGTCGGGTCAGACGGGTCCTGGATCATAGCCTGAAACGACGTCGTTTTGGTGCTTAAAGGCCTAAACCAAAACGACGTCGTTTTGGTCTTCTGTATATACATTTCAGAACCCGTTTTTTTTTTCATTTTTCTTTCTCCCTTCTCAAAAAAAAAAATTCAGACTCTCTCTTTTCCTCTCTTTGAGCCCTCCCATGATCGGCCAACCCTAGCCCACATCCAGCCGTCGCTCCGTCGTCGATCCATCACAGTCCGTCGTCTCCGATGCCGTCCGACCACCGTCCGAAGCATTCGAAGGTAAAACTCTTCATTTTTTCTATTTTTTTATAAAACATCTTAAATCGGGTTTAAAACCCCGAACCCAACTGAAATACAACAAAAAATTCGCCCTTTTTCTTTTTAAAAAGATTTAAAATCACTTTCTCTTTTCCCGATCTTGATCTTCATATAAAACTCTTCAAAACTTAGATCCGTTTATCCTTTTATTTATTTCAAAATATATTGCACTTTTAAAACGCCCTTTATTTTGTTGTTGATTCCTTTTAGATCTGATTTCATTTTGTTTTTTGGTTTCGTAGTTTCGTGTTTTAGGCTTTTTAATCCTTTTCTGTGTTTTTTTTTTTTTTGCAAATCTATGTATGACAGGGCACGGGCCACGTTCGGAGGTGACTTCAACATGACTCTGGTGACGATGGAATGCAAAGGGGGTTGTAACCTTCTGACTTCTCATTTTCTTTTTTATTTTTATTAATATCATTATATCATCATCATCATCATCATCGTCATCATTATTATTATTATTATTATTATTATTATTATTATTATTATTATTCATTCAATGCATTTTGAAATAACCGAAGATAATAAAGAATGGTAACAGTCTAGTATTAAACGCGTGTTAATGTATATTATAAATATGAAACATTTAAAAACTTAGTTATAAATGATAATAAATGTGTATTGGGATTACCTGAATGACTAATGCCTGGGACTTTGAATCTGTTTCTGTTGCTTTGTGAATCTGTTTTCAAATGCACTCTATATTGCCTTCGAATGCTCAAAAGTCAGCTTCTTTGTGTACTGCTTTTTTCTAGTGAACTCGTAACCCTTACAAATTGCTTTCAATTCTGACTTTATAGCCATGTTACAATCATTTTGTTTTGTTTTTCTCAAATAAATGCTTGTCTAATCTCCTTTGCAGGTTCGGCTAACAGTGGCAGTGACAGCTCAAGTTGCTGGTGGTAGTGCTGCTAGTGCTGACGTGGCATGTTCTGAGTGACTGAGGTGGAAGTGGCTGGTAGCAAGTGGTAGCAGCTTAGGGTTTGGGCTAATTGGGTTGTTTGGATCTATTTAGATTTGGCCCAATTAGGTTTGAGGTGTAATGGATAAAATTGGGCCCCAATTGTAATTTGGACTTTTGACATTTTATTTGAGCTTGAATTTATTGTAATTTGGACATTCAATTAAACCTTTTAGTTTTAAATTTTATTTCAAAATAGATTTAAATTTAAAATAAATTTAAACTTTAAATAAGCTTAAATTTACAATAGATTTAAACTTATAATGACTTAAAATTTAAAATCTAAAATTGAGTTTAATTTTTTTATCCAAATGTTGGGTCCGGTCAAAATTGGGCTTCAACAAAAAATATTTTACATTGGCACAACGGGATTCAAACACAAGATCTAAAAGTAAGCTAAAGTTTTACTACTAAACCAATAAGATCATCTTTATTAGCAACCCAACGAAAATAAAAGATAAGCTTAAAGACTCAGGCCTATAGAATACCAAAATTAATAGGAAGAAATCAAAACAAAAGAATTGAACTTAAGACTCCAAAGAAAACATTTAAGACCTTTAACCACCAAACCAAATCAAATTATTTAACACACTTTAACAATCCAAACTTAAGAAAATTGGGGCGTTACAAGAACTCCTTAAAAAATGACTTAACAAAAACTGAATTTTTTAAGTATTATTTTATCTCTAATTAATTAAATCAATGAGTTAAATAATAAAGATAAGAGTTTAATCTTTATGTATCAGCTGAAACGAAGTGGTTAGATTCCACAAAAACTCTCTTTTACTTGATTGGATAGCACAATAAAAGAAGGTCACCTCCAAGCCATTCAACACAACATACAATAGTTCAAGAGGTCTAGAAATTCTCTGAAGAACTCTAGAAAAATCGAAGAACTTGAAGAAATTCTGATGAACACCATACCCTTTTATAGAAAAGTAGCCTTCTAATATGATTCAAATGAGGAGAGGAAGCCAAAGCCACTTCTAAAGAAAGTCGCCATTCAATTTGATACAATTGAAGAAAGGAGGTTCAAACCCGTTCCAAAAGCAAGTCAACACGACACTTGAACTTTAAGCAAACTACATCCATTCAAAATCAAGTCTAGACGATACTTGGATCATCTAGAGAATGTAACTTCTTTTCAAAGTGAAAAATACAATTTGACTTTAAATTTTCAAGTCAATTCATGACTTGAAATTTTTGTGTACAAATTTCTATTACACCTGGTGGGACAATCTCTACTTTTCACTTGTTCTCTTGAGAAGTCAAAGTTCAAAATTATAATGAACTTCAAAAATATCATCATTACAAAACCAATTAGCAAGCTCGTTCAACCTAATCCTGCAACCTATTCAACTTCATTGCCATGCACCAATGTCTCTACCCATTCCCATGACACTAAGCAGAAGACAAAAGCTTTTTTAGAGTTATTCAATTAGACTTCTTTATGCTCAATGACAATCCACTTTATGATATTTATTCACCAACTCATAACTTATAAGAAGTTTATTTTGATGGATCAGCTCTAGCTTGCTAATTATCATTCAAAGAGAAAGACAATCAACTCCATTCCAACATCTCCCCCCATATCCGAATCCAAATTGTCTTCACATCTAATGCATTTGGATCCATTGACCCAGCAATAAGGAGAAGGATTAAAGCAATTTTAAGATTAGCATTGTGTGATGAAGGGAAAAGGACATATGATTGCATTGCCTTACAATAAAGCTGAGATTTACACATAGTAAATTTTTTTTTTTTTGAATATACTGGTGTGATTACATGGTAGTATTTGTTCCCTGAATTTTTTTTAAAATACCGGCATTTTTGCCTAATTTAGCAGAACATAAAGGCAACTTCCTGCTATAGCCGAACATCTAACATGGTTGTCTTTGAATGATTGTTCGAAAGTGGGGAGACAGAAAAGGTCGCATGTAACCAGCCGTTGATGATCATTTGAGGAGAAATACTTGCACGTGACGAAAAACTAGAGCATCAGACGCCATGATTAGACATCAGACGCTAGGAACAAAAATTTGTTCTACAGTTCACGAGGCCGGTGTGTGAGTTATGGATAGCAGATAACCTCGTGATCTGGCTGAAATGCCGCCACGTGTTCCCACGTCAGTTCTGTTCACTTTTTTTTATTGACTGTCTTTCAGTCAAAACCCAAAACTTAAATAAATAAAACAAACAAAACACGGATTATCCAGTGATCTTATCCGTGGCGGTACACGTTAACAATCAATGTAGTTGCCCTCTAACTTCACAGCCAGTAATAGCGACCGCTCAACCAGTGGAGAAAATGACGCTTTAAATAAATAAAAAAGGTAAAAATATGCGTATTTTAGAAAATAATATTCCACACGGCGCTTGTTAAAGAAGAAGCCTAAAAATTCTAATATCCCTGCGTACTATTGCGTACTAATAATAAATTTGTTTAAAATTCGATGTTTTTGGACTTAATTTTTGGTCAAATGTTGGTAAAATTATTTCCATTACTCAACAAAGAAAATACTCGGAAACATCTTACAATTTAGAAAACATCAAAGGATTTTTCTTTTATGTAATTTAATTTATCGATTGAGCCTTAGTTCAATTGGTATAAATATTATTGTCAATGCAAGAGAAAAAAATGTGGATTTAAATGTATTGAAACGCATTATCCTTCTATTTATGAGTTAAGGAGAAACCATTAATTATTTTAAATATTTTCTTAAAAAACAGAAATGATCAAAATCTACAATTATTTAAAAAAACATATAATTTAATTTGGAAGTATATACAAATTTCGACTCTTTTTCTTTAAGAAAACAAAAATATTATATTCATACAAATTTTGAAAATTATTAACTAGTGAATAATCAAATGTCTTTAAAACATATGTATCGTGCATGGGTTATGAAGAATAAATAATTAAAACAAGAGGGAAAAAAACTATATACTAATAGAACTGTAAAATAAAATTTAATATAAAACTTAATAAATTAGGATTTGTCATATAAAACCATCAATAATAAAATTAGATATTGAAACGTATCTAAATCCATTGATTTCTTGAAAATTTAGATTTTATGATTTTGATATTTCAAATTAGCATATAAGTAATTTAAAAAAACTGACTCTCTCTTTTTTAATAATGGGATATTAAAAATATTATATATGTGTAATTTAAAGACTATAATCCTAATATATAATTTTTGCACGTTAACCTTAATTTTTAATCAATTTATCATCAATTAAAAATTAATTATTAAAATATCTACACATATTTAACCCTACATATAACATATCATTTTTAAGTGTTGTTTTTAAAAATTAGTGAATGAAGCAGTCGATCAACTCATAGATGACATAATCACGTTATTAAATTAACCATTTTATTGTCATATATAATATTTATTATTTAATTAATTTAGTCAATATTTTCAGGTTTTATTCTAAAAATTTAATTAAATAAGAATGATTAAGAAATAGAATACCTAATTTTTATTCAATTAAATCATTTATTCTAGATAATCGAAAAATATATGTAAAAGATATATTTATTGAAAACTTATATAAGAATAAAATGAAGCTTTGGTTTTAATGTTAAAAGAATAAAAAAATTATAATGTTTTAAGTTTATATAATGATTTTATTAATTTTATAAAAAGATAAAATATATCGTAATAATATCATTTATTTTGTGTAGAATTTTTTTAATTATTAATTTTTTAATTGAATTTATGAAGTCAATTTAATAAGAGATTTTAAGTATAATATAAATAGTATAACAAATATATTTTTTTTTTATAAATTAATTGTGTTTAATATTAAATTCTATTTAGAGTGTTATCATTAATATATATACATTATTTAAACATTTGATTAAATTCGTTACAAATTAATCAAATATTAATTTAATTGTAAAACGATAAAAAAATTATTTTATCTTTTTAAAATATTTATATAAATCAATAAAAATTTATACCATTTATAAAATTCAAAGTACGGATTATTTTACTTTTTATTCAATTTAAAAAAATAAGAATAAAAAATGGGGAAAAATATCAACTTATTTGCCAAAATGAAAAGGGTACCAACTTAAATAAATAAATAAATATTAATAAAGACAAAAAAAGGGGGGCGTAAAAGGACAAAAAGGGTAAGACATTGAGCAAGTGGGAACAGAGACCATAGCCTCAAATAGGGGCGTCCTATCCTATGCCCACTCTGTCAGTAGAATGACACACCCCCGTACAGTCCTACAGTTGATTCCACACATTTGTAGAAGTAGAACCTTCTCCCCGTTTCCCCTTTTCCGTTAAACCACTATATTTGGCAATGACATCGTTCAAAAATAGATAAATTATATCTAGGGTTACTAAATTATTAGTAAATTTATATTTTAGTCAATTAATTTTAAAAAATTATAAAATGATCATTTTGAAAGTTTTCATTTAAATTATTGATCTATTTGAAAGTTCTTATTTAAGTCATTAAGCCGTTAAGTTTTTTCTTAAATCCAGCTAATGAGCTTTAAGCGACGATTTGATAATCGATACAGTAGATCAGTACCCATTAACGAGTAGAAGAACATACTTTAGATCCAACTTCCAAGTTGATCTAATAGATAGTTTAGAATATCAAAGAAAAAAGTTGTTTGAATTTTGATTCGTAAACTCATAACATTCAAAGTTATTTCATGAAAAAAAAACTAAATAAAAGAAGGGAAGAAAGCTTTCGATTTGTGCAGATGGTGAGAATAGAAAAGGTCATGCAACAACATTTTTAACAGTCCAATGACTTAAATGAAAACTTTTGAATAGTTTAATGACTATTTTGTAACTTTTTGAAGTTAAGTAATCAAAATGTAAACTTACTAATAATTTAGTGACTTTAAATGTAATTTACCCTTAAAAAATTATCCCTCTTTCATAGTAATACTTAACTATGACTAGATTATAGTTAAGTCAAAATAATTATTTAATAAATTTATAAAATATATATAAAAACATTAATAATGTTTATAGTTGATATGGTAAAATTGAGAGAGCTGATCTGTATTAGGTTCAAATATCACGTGTATGTATTTTTTAGATTGTATATAAAAATATAAAAAATAAAAATAATCTTAAAATAATATTTACCAGTAAGGGATTTTGATAAATTCACAATTGAATTGAAATCTAGTTAAATATATCATCAACTCAATCAAAACTTAAATATTAGTATACATAATTAATTTTAAAATTAAAATAATTATGTTACATGTATTTAAATTTTAAGATATATAATGTATTGGCATAATATTTTATTTGTTGATTAACTTAATCATTGAGTAAATTTTATTTAAAATTATTTTAATTTGATTTAAAAGTAACTAAAAAAGGAAATTTAATGGATTCAGATTTTTTGGAACTTGGACTTCGATAGATAATTGAATATTTTGAATTTGATTTTTTCGTGAACTCGGATATTCGATAGATAATAATATTTAATTCAGATGAAAAAACTTTTATTTATTTTCAATTCAATTCTTAAATATTTAATTTTTAGTGGTTTTAATTAAAACGATGAAAACAATAAAAGATAAAATAGCATTATATTAATATCTATTATTTTTTAAATAATGTTGACCGAATTGATATTAAGTTAATTTATGGATTTTATTAATTGAGAAATTATTAGATGGATCATTCTCACCACATAAGCAATGATTTCATTCAATTATATATTGTCATGTAAGATTATTTTTACATGTCATTGCTGATTAAGAAATTAAAAAAATTGTCCAAAAAATTTTGCTTTCTCCTTCAACCATTCTATCTCTGGAAAAAAAAAATAATTTCATCCATGCACCCATTAGTATTCTTACAATCTTTTTGATTAAAGTGAAATTTTGATGAATTTTTTTTAATTTGTGATTGAAATTGAGAAAAAAACAGAATATCATTCTATTATTTACTTGTGTTGAAGTTAAATCCCAAATTTTTTAAATTCTTAATTCCTAATTTATGTAAATTACTAAATCTAAAATCTCCAATTATTTCCTAACCGTAAGTCTCAAATCAAACCCTTAATTTTCTTAATTTGCCTAATATCCCGAATTTTTATTCTCCAATTCTTTATATCAAAGAGAAAATCAAAGCAAAGGGAATCATTTTAAAATGGAATAGGACGATGATAAGTGAAGATTAAGGGAAACTAAAACATTTTATTTAGACGAAAGATCAATATTTTGAGTCTTAATCATGATGTTTTAATTTTTGCTTTTTTAATACTTTAAGATCTATAAATGAAAATAAAATAAAAAAAGTAAAAAAAAAACTTTAATGATTATCTAGAGTTTGATGTAAAATGGTTGAAAGTTGGAGAAAGTAGAATTTTTTGGACAATTTTTTTAATTTTTTAGTTAGCAATGACATGTAAAAATAATTTTATATGGCATTATATAATTGGATAAAACTATTATTTATGCGGTGAGAATGATGCATTTAATAATTTTTCCTATTAATTACTTTTATTTTTATTTAAGTCTCTAAAGTTTATGGTCAATTACCACGTCAGGTGCTTAAATCGGGAAGATTTTTTTTTTTTCTTTTTTATCTCGCATATTAAGTGGGTCCTTTGTCCAGGTACTGCTTTACTTGCAAAGGAAAAAAAATCCAAAAAATGGCTTCATGTTAGAGCAATAGATGTTGTGAGATGCCCAAGAGCATCATGGATTTGGAGTAGTTTGTTTGGCTGGCCAAGATCTGTTAAAAGATAGTTGCTTTAGGAAGGTATTGAGGTGTCCATTTGGAATGACCATTGAGTGCCTAAATTGAATGCTAAGCTTTTTGAACCAGTGGTTGTCGCGGGTATAGACTTTCATTAAAAAGTTACGAAATGGATGAATAGAGAGGAAGGGATATAGGATGATGATACCATTGGTAACTGGATTGCATATGAGGTAAAGAGTGTAGTTAAAGAAGTTCCAATTTGTCAGTTGATGGGAAAGGACTCATTTATATGGTTGTATGTAAATACAAGCGTCACGACGCTAGAATTTTAGTTTGGGAAATCGCACGGTCTTAAGCAATTTTTTAGATTCAAATTTGCTTAAGTCAATTTTACTCTGGAAAATAAGAATTCTCGCAAAAATTATCTAAGACATCAAAGTAAAGCTGAAGTAAACTTGAAAGAGAAAAGAGCAACGAAAGAACAAAAAATTCATAGAAAAATATCGTACACCAAGTGTTTGAATAAATGCTTTCAATATACTTTTAAACTCAAAAATGGAATGAATACAAATGAAAGGTGAGAGCTCTATTTATAATTGAGATCTCCTAAATCCAACGATACAAATCAAATTATATCAACGATTGAGATTAATTCTGATTTATAATAAAAGGATCCTTAGAGATTTAAACTCTATACATCTTTATTTTTTAGAAATAAAATAAAAAGGCAAAATAAGGGGTTTTTGGGGGCGAAGGATCATGCTGCACAAGTTGAATCCGTATAACCTTATGCTAAAACAATGAGACATTGAGTATAACAGGGTTGTTTAACCCTTAAATAGATATAGTCGAATTACTCTTGTATTATGTGTTTTTCAACATAATGAATTTTTCCTCCTCCCTCGTGATTTTTTTCGATAAAAGTTTTTCACGTAAAATCTATGTGTATTCTTATTTTTTTATTACTTTACGATCATTTCTTACTATCATTATCGATATTGATTATAACATTAAAAAAAAAGTCACTGACTCACTCTTATTGAAGCTAATCTCACTCCAATCTATAATGATTTTAAACTTTAAAAATCCTAAAAATACTGACAGAAAAAATGAATATTTATTTATACATGTTAACCTAGCCAAATCGTTGATGACACTAATAACTAGCTAACATTATAATTTTCATAATTAATTTCGAAATTTCCTATTATAGAATAATAATTAAAGAAAATAAGAGAAAAGGTGGGTGACGAAGTGCTATTTGCGTGGGGCAAGAGAGGCCTGACTGTTGGGCAAATGTTCCGCCTACAAGTATACAAATTCTATTTTGCTGCAGTCCAGCCAAGGTACATAGGAATAACGCGCACACTCTCACTATTTGTTTTGAACGGTCTAATGTAATCCAGCTGTTATGCTCCTTTTCAATTTCAAATCTAGCGCTTACTTTTTCGCTCGAATATATTTTGATTATATTTATTTTTTTTATATAATATTTAAAATTATTTATATTTTTTTAATTTATAAATAAAAAAATAATACATTTTAACGTATTTAAATTTACGTATTCCTGCGTCCCAATAATACCCATATCAATGGAGTTTAAACTGAATCATCTACTCTTACCATGTGTTTTAATTATTTGTTTCATTCTAGTTATTTATTTGTTATTATTTAAATTTTTTATTGAATTGGTATAATAGATTAAATAGATATGAATTAAAATAAAAAAAATTAATATACCCTTCCTGTTAAGTGACTATAATCATTATTTTATTGGTATTTTTATTTTTTCGTATTTTTTATTAATTTTATATAAATAAAATAAAATTAACATTTTCGAAAATCAATCACATGGTTAATAAATTTATAAAGAAGTTTTTTACCACTCTTATAGTAATTATTTTTTAACTTGCATTGTGTATAATGTAGATAATTGAATTGGTATCATAACTCAACTTGATACCAACTTAAGGAAAATAGAAATAACATTATAAACAATTGAGCTGTATTTAATATTCTTAATGTGATGTACTAACCTTTTCCATACTAAATTCGTACATATTATTTCCTTTTCCATATGATATATTTATTTTTCTATTGTTTTTTTTTTTTAATAATTGAGATTATTTGAGATTGAATTCTAACTTTCATACTTATAACATAATACTTTTGTCACTAAATCGAAAGATTGTCGACCGTTGCATGTTTCGATTGTCTACGAATCGAACATAAATTTTTTACCATCTTTTATTAACTAAATGGATAAATGTGCGAGTTTTTACCATGGTTATAATTGAATAGACAGATATACATTATTTGCAGAATCTTCAAAAATCAAAAGATGCTTTTCTTTGTTTTAATATATCTGTTTTTATTCTTGATGGGGTTAATTACTTGCTTGGTTCTCATTTTTCTTAAGTAAAAAACAGTTAAAAAAGGGAAAGATAAATAAATAAAACTCCAAACTCTTTATTTATTTATTAACTATTTCTTTTAATGACAAAAAAAAAAAAAAGACTTTGTGCCGGTTTTGATAAATACAATGCCTGCTGCTGCTAACTGTGGACAAAGGGATCAAAGGAATAATAGCCTTTAAACATTTGGAATTTTGTGGCAAAGCAGCTAAAGCAATTTTATACTAACCAACATGCTGCTGCTTGCTTGTCTTGTTTGCCTCTTTACACTTTTTCTTTTTTGGTTACTTCTGCTTTTATAATTTATTTTTAATATTTGTTCTAAATAATTGAATATTAAGCCCATTTCATTGGTTGGGAATTATAAAATAATTTTTTTATAAATAATTAAAATATTATCAGGTGAAATGTGAATGTTTTGTTGGTAGAGTTATTGTTAGTAGGTGATGGCATTAATAGTAATTTGGTGAAATTGAGGTTTTTGCATCGATTCTTGCAAAGAAGGTGAGACGTAAGATTGTGTCACATTTCAAGGGAGCGTAATGGGATCAACAGATCATATGGTTAAATACGTTGTAATTGATAATTCGATCTTACAATTATAGAAAATCTTAAGTTTCAATATAAAATTTATTGCTTGCTTCTGTCGTTGCCTACTTAATGTTAACAAATTGATGTAATTGCTTTATGCTATTTCTTTCTACCAAAAAAAATATTATTAATTTTTGGATCAAAATAAATGATTTTAAATCATAGATTTATTAGTTACCGTATCTTATTAAAATAAAATGTATAGCACTCAACTATTTTTCTCCTTTTCCTTTTATTGTTTATTTAAATAAGGAGATAATTTTTTTTCGAAACTCTAAATTCAAAGAGTATAAATTTGAAAGGTGCTTATGTGAATCGAGACGGACTAATTGAGCAAAGTTCTTTTTTGTATTATAAATTAAATAAATTATAATTATAATTTCTTACCTTAAACAAACCAAATCGAATATAATTGATAGGATGTCAAATTAAATTGGTATAACTCTTAAAATTATACATGAATTTTATTTTAATGTGCAATTGTATACATGAATTTTAATTTAATATATTGCACACGTGAAATTTTAATTACGATTCAAATATATACTTGAAACTTTAATTTTGATTTAATCATACATATCTAAATAAATAAATACATCAATTTATTTTTATTTTGAATAAATATAATTATTTATATATGTAATATATAAACATAAAATAATATTATATCAATAATTGTGTAATAATTTACAAGAATTAATTAAATCAAAATTTCCTGTATAAAATTACGTAAAATCAAAATTTATGCATATAATAACACATTAAACTATAATTCATGTATAGTTTTTGATATCTATCCAATTAAATTTAATAAAATTAATCAAATATTATAATTAAAATGGGTTATTAATCTTTTTGGATTTTCTTAGTGTGGCACATGCCAAAAACCCGTAACATTTGGGTGAAAAGGATCATGTACTGCAGCAGCAAACGATAGGACCACTCATAGCAGTTAGCAGCATATACAAATTAAAAGGAATCCAAATTTCTTTTATTAGCCGAAACCCAGCCTTTAGAAGCCTACTTTCAACTCTCTTCTCCTCAATCTTTCCCCACCTCTC
>JBBHDX010000637.1:7500-10000 GCA_039519145.1 Kokia cookei
GGTGCCTTCGATGTGCGGGAGCATCGGACACCATCGGTAACTAAGGCCGATGGTGGTGCGGGACCATCGGGAAGTATCGGCACCATGGTGCCTTCGATGTGCGGGAGCATCGGATGCCATTGGTAACTTAGGTCGATGGTGGTGCGGAACCATCGAGAAGCATCGGCACTTGGTGCCTCGGGTGTATGGGAGCATCAGGCACCATCGGTAACTAAGGCCGATGGTGGTGCGGGACCATCGGGATCCACCAGCACCATGGTGCCTTCGATGTGCAGGAGCATTGGACACCATCAGGAAGTATCGGCACCATGGTGCCTTCGATGTGCGGGAGCATCAGACACCATCGGTAACTTAGGTCGATGGTGCCTTCGATGTGCGGGAGCATCGGACACCATCGGGAAGTATCGGCACCATGGTGCCTTCGATGTGCGGGAGCATCGGACACCATCGGGAAGTATCGGCACCATGGTGCCTTCGATGTGCGGGAGCATCGGACACCATCGGTAACTTAGGCCGATGGTGTTGCGGGACCGTCGGGAAGCATCGGCACCTTCCATGTGCGGGAGCATGGGACACCATCTGCCAAAAAAAAGCGCGGGACCATCAGCAACTTGGCGCCAAAAAAAAAGTGTTCCTGTTTCAGACATAATAATGTTTCCTGGTAGCACATCGATAAAGGTTTTTTAGCTCTTTAGGGGGGAGTGATTCTGAGGGACCAGACCCAGGGGTTGTCAAGGGCACTTCCCATGCCCATCCCATGCCCCAACGTCGGAGCCCCCCACCACCGATTAGGTTCCCGGTGGTGCTCCGGCGAGCCGTCCCCGGCAACCGTCCAGTGACTATTCCGGTAAACTTCCGGCAAGGCATCTCGGAACATAAAAAATGATGCGAAGAGTCCCTCCCCCTTCCCAAAGCTATGGATATCATTACATGTTCTTTCGCCTATGAATGAATCGTCCCGTTCCCTCCCCTCTTGCAACAAGATCCTCCGTCACCTTGAGACATCGGTGGTGCGGGAGCCTCATACAACACCGGTAACGTATGCCATTGGTTAAGTATGGGTCCATCGGGTAGCAACGGGACCTTGTGTGGGAGCCTCGGACACCATAAGCGACCTAGGCCCTTGGTTGTGCGGGAGCATCCAACACCATCGGCAGCTTAGGACCCGGTTCGTCGGTGCTAAGAAAAATTGCCCCTGTTTCAGACATGTGCGAGAGCATCGGACACCACCGGCACCTTGGTGCCTCGGATGTGCGCGAGCCTCGGACACCACCGGCACCTTGGTACCTCGGATGTGCGGGAGCCTCGGACACCATCGGCACCTTGGTGCCCCGGATGTGCAGGAGCCTCGGACACCTTGGTACCTCGGATGTGCGGGAGCCTCCGACACCGTCGACAGCTTGGTGCGTCGGATGTGCGGGAGCCTCCGACACCTTGGTGCCTCGGATGTGCGAGAGCATCGGACACCATCGGCAACATAGGACGATGGTGGTGCGGGACCATCGGGAAGTATCGGTACCTTGGTGCCTTTGATGTGCGGGAGCATCGGACACCATCGGCAACTGAGGCCGATGGTGGTGCGGGACCATCGGGAAGTATCGGTACCTTGGTGCCTTTGATGTGCGGGAGCATCGGACACCATCGGCAACTGAGGCCGATGGTGGTGCGGGACCATCGGGAAGAATCGACACCTTGGTGCCTTCGATGTGCGGGAGCATCGAACACCATCGGCAACTGAGGCCGATGGTGGTGCGGGACCATCGGGAAGAATCGACACCTTGGTGCCTTCGATGTGCGGGAGCATCGAACACCATCGGCAACTAAGGCCGATGGTGGTGCGGGACCAACGGGAAGCATCGGCACCTTGGTGTCTCGGATGTGCGAGAACATCGGACGGACACCATTGGTTACAGATGGTGGAGCGGGACAATCGGGAGCCCTCGGGACCTTGTCTCCTTGGATGTGCGAGAGCATCGGACACTATCGGTAATATAGGCCGATGGTGGTGCGGAACCATCGAGAAGCATCGGCACCTTGGTGCCTCGGGTGTATGGGAGCATCGGGCACTATCGACAACTAAGGCCGATGGTGGTGCGATACCATCGGGATCCATTGGCACCATGGTGCCTTCGATGTGCGGGAGCATCGGACACCATCGGCAACTAAGGCCGATGGTGGTACGGGACCATCGGGAAGTATCGGCACCATGGTGCCTTCGATGTGCGGGAGCATCGGACACCATCGGTAACTTAGGCCGATGGTGGTGCGGAACCATCGAGAAGCATCGGCACCTTGGTGCCTCGGGTGTATGGGAGCATCAGGCACCATCGGCAACTAAGGCCGATGGTGGTGCGGGACCATCGGGATCCATCGGCACCATGGTGCCTTCGATGTGCGGGAGCATCGGACACCATCGGGAAGTATCGGCACCATGGTGCCTTCGATGTGCTGGAGCATCGGACACCATCGGCAACTTAGGCCGATGGTGGTGCGGAACCAT
>JBBHDX010000637.1:17500-20000 GCA_039519145.1 Kokia cookei
AAGCATCGACACCTTGGTGTCTCGGACATGCGAGAACATCGGACGGACACCATTGGTTGCCGATGGTGGTACGGGACAATCGGGAGCCCTCGGGACCTTGCTGCCTTGGATGTGCGAGAGCATCGGACACCATCGGTAACTTAGGCCGATGGTGGTGCGGAACCATCGAGAAGCATCGGCACCTTGGTGCCTCGGGTGTATGGGATTATCGGGCACCATCGGCAACTAAGGCCGATAGTGGTGCGGGACCATCGGGATCCATCGGCACTATGGTGCCTTCGATGTGCGGGAGCATCGGACACCATCGGCAACTAAGGCCGATGGTGGTGCGGGACCATCGGGAAGTATCGGCACCATGGTGTCTTCGATGTGCGGGAGCATCGGACACCATCGGTAACTTAGGCCGATGGTGGTGCGGAACCATCGAGAAGCATCGGCACTTGGTGCCTCGGGTGTATGGGAGCATCAGGCACCATCGACAACTAAGGCCGATGGTGGTGCGGGACCATCGGGATCCACCGGCACCATGGTGCCTTCTATGTGCGGGAGCATCGGACACCATCGGGAAGTATCGGCACCATGGTGCCTTCGATGTGCGGGAGCATCGGACACCATCGGGAAGTATCGGCACCATGGTGCCTTCGATGTGCGGGAGCATCAGACACCATCGGTAACTTAGGTCGATGGTGTTGCGGGACCGTCGGGAAGCATCGGCACCTTCCATGTGCGGGAGCATGGGACACCATCGGCCCAAAAAAAGCGCGGGACCATCAGCAACTTGGCGCCAAAAAAAAAGTGTCCCTATTTCAGACATAATAATGTTTCCTGGTAGCACATCGATAAGGTTTTTTTAGCTCTTTAGGGGGGAGTGATTCTGAGGGACCAGACCCAGGGGTTGTCAAGGGTACTTCCCATGCCCATCCCATGCCCCAACGTCGGAGCCCCCCACCACCGGTTAGGTTCCCGGTGGTGCTCCGGCGAGCCGTCCCCGGCAACCGTCCGGCGACTATTCCGGCAAACTTCCGGCAAGGCATCTCGGAACATAAAAAATGATGCGAAGAGTCCCTCCCCCTTCCCAAAGCTATGGATATCATTACATGTTCATTCGCCTATGAATGAATCGTCCCGTTCCCTCCCCTCTTGTACTCTCATGAACAAGGTATTACAACCCTTCCTTGATCAATTTGTTGTTGTTTACCTTGACGACATTGTGATTTATAGCAAGACACTTGAAGAGCATTTTGGGCATTTAAGAAAGGTGTTCAAAGTCTTGCGAGAGAACGAGCTCTATGTCAAAGAAGAGAAGTGCTCGTTTGCCCAACAAGAGGTCCCTTTCCTAGGCCACATTGTGGGAGGTGGCAAGATTCGAATGGATGGGACCAAAGTCCGAGTTATTGATGATTGGGAGCCGCCAACCAAGGTGACAGAGTTGAGATCCTTCTTGGGGCTAGCCAATTATTATCGAAGGTTCATCAAAGGCTACTCCAAAATAGCCGCACCCTTGACCGAGTTACTGAAGAAGGACAAGACGTGGGATTGGAGTATCGAGTGCCAACAAGCCTTTGCAAATTTGAAGAAGGCCATGGTCAATGAACCAGTGTTGGTGTTACCTGATTACACCAAGTCATTTGAGATCTACACCGATGCGTCTGATGTTGCCATTGGTGGAGTTCTTATGCAAGAGGGACATCCGGTTGCCTTTGAAAGCCGGAAGCTCAATGAGACTGAGAGGAAGTACACGGTCCATGAGAAGGAAATGACTGCAGTAGTGCACTGCTTGCGCACTTGGCGACACCACATACTTGGGTCCAGGTTTGTGGTATACACGGACAATGTTGCCAATAGTTATTTTCTAACACAAAAGAAGTTGTCTCCAAAGCAGGTCCGATGGCAGGAATTCCTTGCAGAATTTGATTTTTCCATGGAGTACAAGCCAGGAAAGGTGAATTCTGTTGCCGATGCCCTAAGCCGAAGGTACAATATGGAGTCTGTTAGTTTGCCGGAGGGACAACTATTAGAGCGCATCAAAGAGGGGTTGTCACATGACCCAACAGCCAAAATGCTCATCGATTATGCCAAAGAAGGGAGAACGAGAAAGTTTTGGCTTGAAGGGGACATGCTATATGCTCGAGGACATTGCCTCTATGTGCCTCAGTTTGGAGAATTGCGCAAGGGGCTCATGAGGGAATGCCATGATTCCAAGTGGGCGGGACATCCGGGGATGAACCGGACATTGGCACTGATTGCATAAAACTATTACTGGCCGCACATGGGCACAGATGTTGAAGCCTATGTGAAGACTTGTCTTGTGTGCCAACAGGACAAGATAGAGATGAAGAAACCGGCGGGACTGTTGCAGCCATTGCCCATTCCCGAGCTACCATGGGAAAGTGTTTCCATGGATTTTATTGTCGGTTTGCCCAACACTGACGGCTTGTCAAGTATCATGGTTGTTGTTGACAGGTTTTCAAAGTATGGGACGTTCATTCCAGCGTCTAAG
>JBBHDX010000638.1:7500-10000 GCA_039519145.1 Kokia cookei
GGGTGTATGGGAGCATCGGGCACCATGCCGATGGTGGTGCGGGACCATCGGGATCCATCGGCACATGTGCCTTCGATGTGCGGGAGCATCGGACACCTCGGCAACTAAGGCCGATGGTGGTGCGGACCATCGGGGTTCGGCACCATGGTGCCTTCGATGTGCGGGAGCATCGGACACCATCGGCACTTGGCCGTGGTGGTGCGGACCATCGAGAGCATCGGCACTTGGTGCCTCGGGTGTATGGGAGCATCGGGCACCATCGGCAACTAAGGCCGATGGTGGTGCGGGACCATCGGGATCCATCGGCACCATGGTGCCTTCGATGTGCGGGAGCATCGGACACCATCGGCAACTAAGGCCGATGGTGGTGCGGGACCATCGGGAAGTATCGGCACCATGGTGCCTTCGATGTGCGGGAGCATCGGACACCATCGGCAACTTAGGCCGATGGTGGTGCGGACCATCGAGAAGCATCGGCACTTGGTGCCTCGGGTGTTGGGGCATCGGCACCATCGGCCTGGCCTGGTGGTGCGGGACCATCGGACACCATCGGGAGTATCGGCACCATGGTGCCTTCGATGTGCGGGGCTCGGACACCATCGGGAAGTATCGGCACCATGGTGCCTTCGATGTGCGGGAGCATCGGACACCTCGGCAACTAAGGCCGTGGTGGTGCGGGACCATCGGGAGTATCGGCCCTGGTGCCTTCGTGTGCGGGGCTCGGCCCTCGGCAACTTGGCCGATGGTGGTGCGGACCTCGCTCGGCCTTGGGCCGGGGGGCCCTGGTAGGCCATGGTGGTGCGGGACCTCGGCCCTGTATCGGCCCTGGGCTTGTGGCGGAGCATCGGCACCATCGGGAAGTATCGGCACCATGGTGCCTTCGATGTGCGGGAGCATCGGACACCATCGGCAACTTAGGCCGTGGTGGTGCGGAACCATCGGAAGCTCGGCACTTGGTGCCTCGGGTGTTGGGGCTCGGCCCTCGGCCTGGCCGATGGTGGTGCGGGACCATCGGACACCATCGGGAAGTATCGGCACCATGGTGCCTTCGATGTGCGGGGCATCGGACACCATCGGGAAGTATCGGCACCATGGTGCCTTCGATGTGCGGGAGCATCGGACACCATCGGGAAGTATCGGCACCATGGTGCCTTCGATGTGCGGGAGCATCCGACGCCATCGGGAAGTATCGGCACCATGGTGCCTTCGATGTGCGGGAGCATCGGACACCATCGGTAACTTAGGCCGATGGTGTTGCGGGACCGTCGGGAAGCATCGGCACCTTCCATGTGCGGGAGCATGGGACACCATCGGCCCAAAAAAAGCGCGGGACCATCAGCATCTTGGCGCCAAAAAAAAAGTGTCCCTGTTTCAGACATAATAATGTTTCCTGGTAGCACATCGGTAAAGTTTTTTTAGCTCTTTAGGGGGGGAGTGATTCTGAGGGACCAGACCCAGGGGTTGTCAAGGGCACTTCCCATGCCCATCCCATGCCCCAACGTCGGAGCCCCCCCACCACCGGTTAGGTTCCCGGTGGTGCTCCGGCGAGCCGTCCCCGGCAACCGTCCGGTGACTATTCCGGCAAGCATCTCGGAACATAATGCGTCCCCCCCCTCGCTTGTTCTTCTGTCTGCCTTTCGTCCTTCCCCCCGCTCCCCTTCTGCGGCCTCCCCTTCCTTTCCTCTTCCCTCCCTCTTTTCCCCCCTCTTTTTTTCACATTATTTTTCTTTTCGATTTTTTTTCCTTGTTCTTTCTCCTCCTCCCTCCCGTGTTCCTCCTGTCCTTGGCGCCCCTGCCTTCTGCCCGTCCCCCCCCCCCCCCCCTTCTCCTTCCCCCTTCCCCTCCCCCCCTGTTTTTCCCTTTCTTGTATGTCTCGGTGCGGAGGTTTTTGCAGAGGGAGGAGGCTTTCATTATAGGCGATGAACATGTATGATATATAGCTTTGGAGGGCTCTTCGCATATTTTTTATGTTCCAGATGCTTTTCGGTGTCCCGGCGGTGCCGGGCGGCTCGCCGGCCCCGCCTCCGTTGGTCGTTGGGCTGGTGGGCTGGGGCCCTGACCCCCTGGTCTGGTCCCTCTCCTCCCCCCTAGGCTTCCGTTGCTGCTTTTTTGCTTTGCCTTCTTTCCCTTGTTCGCTCCGTTCCCCCCCCCCTCCGTTCCTCCCCGCCTCGCCTTCTTCCGCCCCTCTCTCCTTTTCTCCCTCGTTCCCTGTCCCCCTCTTTCTCTCCTCTTCTGTGTCCGATGCTCCCGCCTGGCCTGGTGCCGATACTTCCCGATGGTGTCCGATGCTCCCGCACATCGAAGGCCCATGGTGCCGTCTTCCCGTGGTGTCCGTGGTCCCGCACCACCATCGGCCTTAGTTGCCGATGGTGCCTGATGCTCCCATACACCCGAGGCACCAGTGCCGATGCTTCTCGATGGTTCCGCCCCCTCGGCCTGTTGCCGTGTGTCCGTGCTCCCGCTCGGCCTGGTGCCGTCTTCCCTGGTCCCGCCCCCTCGG
>JBBHDX010000639.1:0-25920 GCA_039519145.1 Kokia cookei
ACAGAGACTCAGTGTGTAAAACCATTAAACACTTAAACCGGCCCACGGCCCACAATCTCGTATTAAGCTCATACATGATATCATACAAATTCATGAATGCATTAAGCCCGGCCCAACCTAGTATTTCCATCCTCTACACGCCATCCCGTACCAACCATCACACCGTGGGGATTTCTACAATCAACCCTCCATCCGCTACACGCCGTCTTGACAGTCATACTGTCAGAAAATGTGGCAGAGCCACCGATCACTATGTGACCTTAAAATCAACTGTGGCATAGCCACCGATCACTACGTGACCTCATAAACAGATGTGGCAGCGCCACCGATCACTATGTGACCTTAAAACAATGTGGCAGAGCCACCGATCACTATGTGACCTTATCACTTCCCCTTTATCAACATTCCCATATCCCATGCACAACATTTATATCGAAACAAAGGTATCATGCCAATAACAAGGCAAAATATCATCACATACAACCAACTCATATCAGGTAATTACAGATACGTACCTGGCACTTCCTGCCTTAACCACAAAGGTATTTCGACTGTATTCACAGCCTTTTCCGGCTTTTCAGCCCATACAATTAATAATACAATTAAGTAAAGTGTGTTAGGGTTTACACACCTGGTAACACGCAAAACAATACTCTCTACGTCGACACTATCGATAGCAGAAACAACTGCTATCTGCCTACGACTCTGTTCTGAAACCGGTCCACACCCCGGTGGCCAATCTCGGACTGCTGATACGGCACGCTTCTTAAACTTAGGGGCTGGGTTCACGGGTCCAACCCCCTCCTTTGCCTGATCGGTATTGGATTCCATCAAAAGATCTCGTCAGATGATACTATAATGAAATATGGTTTGTTAAACCACAATATAGGGTTAAGGTAAGAATAGATACGAACCTAAACAAAATCTAAAGAGAACACCCTTACCTTGAAATCCCGAAAAGAGAGATATAGGGTTCAGAGATTAATGGTTTCCGGTTTAGAGATCCCGACGATTTGACTTTCTTCGATTCCCGAAATAGGCGGCCCAAAGAACACAAGAAATAAGAAGAAACATAAGTCCAACCGATGGCCTCACCAAGCCAACTAGCCATTCGGCTTTGGCTTCCAAAAACCGAAAGAGAAGATAAAGATATAGAAGAAATCGCCACTTACTTAACACAGGAGATTCAGTTATCACCTAAGAGAATTCGGCACTAGCATGGCAGAAGAGAAGATTCGGCAATAACAGGGAAGAAGATGAAAGAGCCGAAAAATAAAAGAACTACCAATGGAACTTAGGAGTTTTCGGTTTTAGAAGTGACCAAAAGAAAAGATGAAAAAGAGAAGGCTATGAAGATTCGGTTTGTAGAAGAAATCAGAGAAGAGAACTTTGGATAAGGGACATTCGGCTATAGCATAGAAATGGAGATGAAGAAGAGAATGAAAGTAAATGGTAGTTTCGGCTTACACATAGAAAAGGGTTCAAGAAGGAGTAAAATAAAAACCTCAAATGCCGAAATGGGAAGGAAATTCTCACTTGACTACTAAACACTTTCAAACAAATTCGGCACCTACTAACCTCAAAACCGGAAATGCACTATTTTGAGAACAAAAAGCCTATGCTTCCCAAGTTGAAATTCGGCATACCCTTAGCAAGACAAAACCGATTTCCCCCCTCTACTATGAGTTTGAAATTCGGCCAACACCAAGCTCACAATGCTCATCCCTTTCTTTTCTCCTCAAATTCCTCCTGATCACCCGTTTGAAATATTTTGAACACTTCAAGCTCCCCTTTTTCCTCTCTGCCATTCATTCAAATTATTTGACTCAGTCCACTCCCCTATCCTGAAGTGTCCCAGTCGAATTCTGCCTCTGCTCTCCCTGACGCCAAAAAGAACTCCCAAAATGAGCTCCTTGTGACTTGAACCTGCTCCCTCTCCTATTCTCTGTGGCGTCACTTACCAGCATCTTAAGTGGCGCCTCCTTGCCACTCTGCCACTCCTTTTCTTGTGTCAACCAACCACCAACATCATCCCTTAGGTCCTATTCCAGCTAACTTCTCCACTAAAGTACCTAAAAAGAAAATTTTTGCCAGGACTCCGGCTTTTCCCTGGGCCTTTCCTAGACTCCCATACACCCTAAAACAACACATTAAACAAGGCATACACACAAAACACATCAAATGCATAGCCCCAAAATCAGGATGTTACAATTGTGAAATGTGGAAACTTTGTGGTTAAAATGTGAAATAAATGAAAAATATGGGCTGCTAGGGCACTAATTGAAATTCGGCTAGCATGGGTTGGTATTAAATTGCATGAATTTGTGATTTTATGAAATAAGGACTAAATTGTAAAAGATGTGAAACATTAGGGGCAAATGTGTAAAAGTGCCTTAATGTGAATTTTGGACTAAATTGAATAGAGAGATAATTAAATAAGTTAATTTTGATTACATATAGATCAAGAAAAGCGAAATTCGGATCTAGATCGGGGGAAAAACAAAGTACTCGACTAATCGACCTATTTCGCCGTTTTTGCATCCGAGGTAAGTTCGTATGTAATAAGCATTGTTATATTTGTGTTTTAAATGCTTTGATATTGCATAAATTGTGAATTACGAACTTGCGGACACATTCGACGAAGATTCGGCATTGGAAATCCCGGTTGAACCTTAGGAATAGATTAGGATACGAATGACATGTCATTAGGGAATACATTGATTTGGCTTCGGGCCATGATATTAGCACTTCGGGTGCGAGTTACATTGATTTGGCTTCGGGCCATGATATTGGCACTTCGGGTGCGAGTTACATTGATTTGGCTTCGGGCCATGATATTGGCACTTCGGGTGCGAGATATTGAGTTGGCTTCGGGCCATGATATTGGCACTTAGGGTGCGAGACTCCCGAGTATCCGACTTTTATTCCGAATGGTTCAACGGGTATATTGAAGATGTGAAATGGTGAGAAATAGATACGTATCGGTACAGGTATGTACGGAAAACTATACGAGCAATGAATCAAAGGAAGTTGTGAGTTTATGATCAATTATGTGTTAAATTCATGTTAGCTTGAGATTAATGTATTGTTGCATATTATGTCATTTAATTTGAATGGTAAATGAATGGTGAGACTTGCTTATTATTTTCATACGAGCTTACTAAGCTATATAGCTTACTTTGTTTATTTTACCGTGTTTTATAGTGATTTCAAAGCTAGCTCGGATTCGGGGATCGTCGGAGACTTCATCACACTATCCAACTATCACTTTGGTACTTTTGAGCTTATGTTTTGGTTATATGGCATGTATAGGATTATGGTCATTTTGGTTATGAGTTGGTAATGATTTTAGCCATTTGAATTGGCTTGTAAATGTTAAATGTTTTGGTTTGTATATAGCCATGAGAGTTGGCTTAATTTGGTTGATTTGGTTATGTATATATATATGTGCATATGGCTTTGGTTATGTGATTAAAGATGGTTATGTGATGCTTGTTGATATTTGGCAATTAGGGGTACTAAATGGTTGAGAATTGAATTTGGTATGTTATGAGATTAAGCTAAATGATGCATATTTGAAAGTGTTCATATTGATGTTTGAGATTAGGAGATTTGGTATGAATTGAATGGTACATTGTGGTATTGATAAGTTTGGTATTTGTTGGTATTGAAATGGTATAAATTATGCTTGGTTGAGGTTGTATGAATGCCTATTTATGCTATGTTTTGGTGCCAATTGGTTTGGTGTAGGTGTATGCAAGTTTGGGTGGCAAAATGGCTTGGTAAATAGCCTATTTTTGTCCACACGGGCAGAGACACGGGCGTGTGTCTCAGCCGTGTGTGACACACGGTCATGTTACACGGCCGTGTGTCCCCTGGTGTTGAATTAAAACCAAGTCAGTATGCTCCACACGGCCTCACACACGGGCGTGTGACTTGGCCGTGTGGCATAAGTCAGTATACCCTACAGGTTTGGCACGGCCTAGCACACGGCCTGGCACACGGGCGTGTATGGCCATTTTTAGGGCACACGGGCTAGCCACACGGGCGTGTGTGTTGGCCGTGTGACCCAAGTCAGAGAGTTACACGGGGTCGGACACGGGCTGGGACACGGCCATGTGCTCCCATTTCGAATGTCCACACGGCCTGTGACACGGGCGTGTCCCCCCTGTATTTTGGAAAATTTTCTAAGTTTTGTAAAAAGTTTCTAAAGTTATCGGTTTAGTCCCGAACCACCCCGAATGCATGTTTTGGGCCTCGTAGGCTCGTATTAGGGACAATATGAATGTTGTTGAATGATAATTGTATGAAATTTGAAAATGTATGTGAAATGTATGTTTAATTGTGTTATAAGTTCGGTAATGCTCCGTAACCCTATTCCGGCGTTGAATACGGGTGAGGGGTGTTACAGGTTAAGCACAAGAAAAGACTTAAGTGTGGGGGAATTTGATCTGCCAAAAATTGATATGGTAAATTAAGTCATTTTTTACACTTAATGAGCTTGTAGTTAAGCATTAAGGCTTTACTTCATGCCTTTTAGTATTTATTAGATTTTTACTTTAAAATTCAAATTTATGCATTTTTAGTGTGTTTTGGGACCAAAAATGGAAAAATCTTGCCTTTTGGAGCTTAACAACTAATTTCAATTTGTGAAAAAGGTCACGAAGGCAAAAGCTAGAAGAAATATTGTTGCTATCCCCCAAGTTGGACACTAGACCCTTAGACCAAGCTTTCACATCTGCAATCATCGCACTAATATTTTATCTATTTGTTTGTTTCATACCAAGATTTTTAATCCTCGTAAGGGAATCACCTTCTAACTCGATGTTGGAGAAACTTATTTCATTAGCAAACTCCAACACTTGGTCCGCCGACATTGCCTCCACCACAAAAGGATATGGTATGTGATTGTTTTTCCTATGCATGACCCCAAAACAGACCCTCAAAGTTTCGAATAAAAATTCCTAATACTGATTGAAGTGTTACCCTTTAAAATTTTGTATCGAATTAAATTTGATAACGGGATCAACTGAGGGCATCCGTCGAATGATGTTGTGACCCTGAGGAGTCACCGTCAAATTTGTCAACGCATTGAGTTCCTGGACATGATTTTATCCTAGGTAAAAAACCCCATTGCCAATTGTAAAGTCTCTTCATGCACCAATATGTTTCTTAACCACCAAATCACCTAAACTGTTATTGCCGCAATTTGACACACATTATTATCCACAACATTAAACAAGTATTCAAACCAATCATTTAAACAATTAACATTGTAATTTGACGGCCAAGAAATCTCTAGAATAGACCAAATTTGCAATAGAAAAGGGGTATTCCATTAGAATGTGAGTAGTTGATTCTTGAGAGGAAGCACATCTAAGGCAGTTGGCATTAGAAGTTATTCTCTTAATTTGTAGATTATGAAAAGTAGGGACATAGTTGTGTAAAAATTTGAAAACTGCATTTTTTTTGGGGGGGGTGGGGACATTAAAAAGCCACAATTGTTTGTAAAGATTAGACGCCATAAGTAGATTAATGTTAGTAGTGACACCATTACTAAGACCAGCCTAAAGTAGCTTATAACCACTTTTAACTAAATATTCCCTAGAATTATCTGCACACCACGCATGAGGAATCAATAGAAGGAAACTGAGCTAAAGGTATACAACAAATAAGTCGAGCCTCCTTTGCTTAAACATGGTATAAAAAAATTGCTCATTCCATTTATTCTCCTCCATAAGTATCATAACCAAAACAATATTAATACTATTATTCACTCTTGTACATTGTACTTTTTTAAGGGTCTTTTCTAGGCAACCAATAGCCCTCTCAAACTGAAATGCAAGTACCATCACCCACTCTGTAACCTCCCTCACATGGTCCGATCATCGAATCTGAGTTTCAGGATGCTACTACAGTTATTGAAACATTCATATGCAAATCATAACATTAAATTCAATTTAATCATCAAGTTTTTTCTAAATACATGCATAATAGAAGTTATGAACCAAACAAAGACTAAATCGAGTAGACAAACATAGTTTAATAGATTCGAACATGATTAAGGACCAATCTAAAAATTTAATTGTAACAACCCATTTTTCAGTGGTGTCGGAAATAGTGGTTTCTGGACCACAATTCCGATGAGAGAGCCTATAGATATATTCAATTAATATTTATGAGTTAAATATAGTATAATAGTGAATCATGATTTAATAGATTTTATTAATTGGTAAATTAGTTAAGGTACAAGTGATGCGTACCGAAAGTCAAGTGGTTTTGGGAAATGAGGTATCAGAACCTCGTTTCTATAATAAAGACCCGTGAATATTTTTATTAAATATTATGGAGCTATTATATAGGTGAATTGAAGTTTAGTCTGATATTTCGTAATTCAGTGTAGCAGATTAAACTAGTTTCGCACTTTAGGAGCTTGAAATTAAGTATTTCATTAGGATTTAATTATGTTTTAGTAAGTTTTGTTAAATCCAATAAAATGTGCAAATTGAGTCTTTTATTGACCTTAGGGGCCGAATGAGGCCTAAGGGTGAGCTAATGAACTTTATAAGTGTGCAAGAGACCATTAGAAGGCATATTAAACGGATACTGGTCGCTATGTCGCAACACGGAATGCTCAATGTCGCAACATAGAGAGCAGAATAGAGAAATCATGAAACTGCCTTCGATGTCGTGACATAGCCTAATGGTGTCGCGACATACCCCTGAAGATATCCCAAGAGGAGTATACTGACTCCTATGTCGCGACACAGGTCCTGGTGTGTCGCGACATCAACTCTGGATGACAATTAACACGACTCTAGATCCAAATCACCAATCTCTCGGCCTAACAACTTCACATTGTGGAAATACTACGAGATTGTCATATCACGTTGCGCTATCAACAATAACGCACCCTCAAGGACTTGAAGCTTTGTGTCATTTCTCTTGGAGAACAAGCTTGCCAATGTATCCTATGTCTAACTTGGGAGTTTTGGCATAAAAGATGTGCTCGTCGTAGGACCTTCAACCATTTTTTTCAACGCAAACTTTGCTTTACCGGATTTTATTTTCATTTTCTTAGCGTGCCACTTGCATCCTCGGCTTTCGGTTGTGTCATTTTATTACCGTTGATAACCTCCCAAAGGTCTTGTCCTTGTATATAAGACATTATACAAGTTAACCATGTATTATAGTTGTTGTTATTAAGCTTCTTCATTTCGTTGACAACTTGCAGGTCTGTCATCATATTGACAGATGATTCTCACAATTAAATACCGAGAGAGTGAAAGTATTTCATGAACAATGCACCAGGTAGTTCCTAAAAAAGAGAGGTGGGTCACAATAGACACTTTTAAGTACCGAGTCTTTCCTTAGCCAAAACCTTTTCTAGACATGCAATTTTACACTACCACACTTCCTTCCAACAATTAAGCAACTAAGGATAATCTTCAAGTAGCTATGATAATTTCTTTTCTGATGTAGAAGATCAAACAATACTGCAGCCACAGAGCATACTAAGAAAATTTTCACTCCTCCAACTAGGCTCTAATACCAACCGTAGAATACTCAGGCCCACAACACCACTAAATTAATATTTAGCTACAACTCCTAACACTCCAATATAAGAAAATAAAGGAGGAATTTGAAGAAACCAAATAGAAGATTTACTATTTGGTTTGGAGCAGATAATACTTACAACATATGTTTTTATATAGATTCAAAGTCTAACTACCCTTGTGTTTTTAAGCTATGTGGGATATGGGTTTTTATATACCTTCATAACCCTTTGCCTTTTTTTTCCCAAGTGATGTGAGATTTACCCATTACTAACAAAATACTTTTTCCAACAAGTTGGTGTTGATATTCAACAATAGGAAACGAAATAGGGATAATCTTTCATACTAAAATTTCTTGTAAACCTTATTTTACCCTGAAAGATGATTTTTTCTTCCTTTTCAATGGACACAAACATCAATCTTAACTTTTATATGCATAAATCTCTTAATACCATGCATAACAACATTAGGGTCATACTCAACGAATTCACCCATAAAGTTACCAAATTGTGTCGCCATTGCCTTTGACACTAATCCGTGCAAAATATAATGTATTTGGACCCATAAATCAACAAATAATAACAACACTATTCACGAATCTTCATCTTTTTTTCAATCAATGAGAGACAAGCAAATGATTATTAAACATCCATAGATCCCCCTAAATACTCTTGCAATATCATCTCATGATAGAATAAAAACAAAAATTGATTTTCTCCCATATATAAGATTGACACCCCCCAAATGGATGCCAAATATTGGTCAAGTTATTTCTCATCGCCTCAAACTAAACTATACTTACTATTAAAAAACTTCCCACAAAACACAAATCATAGTTCAAACCTAGATCATTAGCATCCACATCAATTTTCCAGGCAACTTCCTCTCCATCGTCAATCTTCAATCCTATCTATCCGCTTCCATGGGAAATCAAAAGAATATGCTCACCAGGAAAAGAGAAGAAAATAGAAAAAACACTCAAAAGAAAACAAAGGAAGACCTGTCATTTCAGCTGATTATTTTTTTTTCATAATTTAAATTTTATATTTATCAAACAATCTAATTATATTCTATACTTAATTTTAAGTAATATATCAAACAAATTTTATAACTTTAATTTAGTACTTAAATTTTCAATATTTAATTTTTCAACACTTAAATTTTTTTTTAGTTTATCAAACAACACCTAAGTTCATTGATTTATAAATTAAAACAAAATTTCCAAAATAAACTACTTTGTCGCTTACCACTTCTACCCCAAAGTTGTTTTCCTAGTCGACGGCAATACTGACTACCAAGCAGGCTATCGATCGATAGCTCTTTTCTTTCCTAGTTACCCTCCCTTTCTTATCTTCACTATGTCTTATTCAACTAACTCTCTCTCTCTCTCCCTCTCCCATTGACCCACCCTTCGCTCACCATGCTCACTACCTCTTTTTCTTTCTCTCCTTCTCTCACCGTTGTCACCACCCTCTTCTTCACCTCTTTTAGTACCTCTCACCCTCCCTTCCCCCGTCTCCCCTTGTAACCTCTTAACCGACCATACACCTTTTTATTCAGCAAAAAGATACCCCTCTTTTTGGCAAAATAAATTTAGCCCAAGGTTTGGCCTTGGTCTCCCTTAAAGGATGTTTTTCTCGAGTCCTTGGTGGTCCAATTTTCTCGAGTTCGTGGTGAGTCAGTTTTATCAAGTCCAAACGGACTTGTTTTGTCTGCATTTAGTTTGATAGATGTAATGTTTTTCGAATGTTCGTAGGTTTCTCATAATGGACTTGGTTTGTGAACGACAAATTCAATGCACTAACTCGTTGATTCGATCTAGCAGCTAACGCCCAATGTTGAGGCTTGTGCCTGTGACATTTGTGTTTGTCTAGGAGTTACTTTTTAGAATTGGACATCTATCTAGTATAGCTAAATTGTTTAGTTAAGTATTCATACTGATTTCTTGATTTGTATTTTATATGGGTTTGTTTCATTCTACTAGGATTGTTTATCCCTTGTAAGGAATTTATAAAGGTCAAATTTTGCATTTAATGGAATTAGTACCTCTACTCTAAATTGCTCAAATTTAAAATTTTGGTCTTGATGTTTTTTTGTTGTTTCCCATCATTTCTGATTTTTTTATGTATATAAATATTGAGATGGAAGTATACATAATAAAAAAAAATTGACTTCTAAAAAACTTTGCCAGTACGTGTGCGGACATGCCAAAAAATAAAAAGGTAGAGTTAAGCAATTTTTCTTCATGAAAACAAATTTTGGATTTTTGAAGCCATAATCAACCTTCACATAATCTCAAACTATTTTCTTCTACTCAAATCAAATAGAAGATGAACCATCGCTAACACAAATCAAAACAACAAACCCAATCAATTGCCACATTCTCAAATTAAGTTGTTGGGTAAGAAAGATTGTGTATGTTCTCTGTTGGTTGCATCTTCTATTTTCTCAAATTAAATCAGAAAATCCTTGGTTGCAATTTAGTATTTGTAGATAGAGAAAAAGTTTTAGGGTTGTTTGTAAGTTTAGGTTGCTAAGTCGGAGAAAAAGTCCATCATCAAGTAAGTTGAATATGATATATGATATTTGGAATAAATATCAACGTAATATTTTTAGCATTTTAATTGTATTATTAATTTAAGTAATTTTTTGTGGTTTTAGGTTTTTTTTTTTTTTGGCATGTTTCGCTCATGTGTTGGTAATTTTTTATAGAAGCCAAAATGTTTTTTTATTATGTATAATTCCACTTCAATATTTATACATTAGACTTTTCAAAACGGAGGGAAACAACAAAAAATATTGTTTAAATTTCGAAAAAGTACAAGTATTAAATTTGAACAAATTGGAGTAGAGGTACTAATTCCACAAATTTTGCATAGTACAGGTGTTAAATACAGAATTTGACCATTTATAGATCAATGGAATGTTAATCTCATAAAAGAATTGCAAAATAAACAATGAAATGGGCCTAAAGACGTTTGGATTGGGTTTTATTAATAATTAAAATAAAAGATAGAATTAGATCCACAAAGGCAATGGTTGGACTTGGAACCACAGTTGACGTCCCACAATTGGACCCCACGCTGTTGAGTTCACAACTAGCTTGCAACTCTGGATTTAGAGGACACCTGCAAAATCAACAATGGTTGAAATAATAAATTTAATTATAAAACTATATAATATTAATGTAAAAGGTTTTTAAAATGATTTACTATTATTCAAATAATAAAATGAGCTAGAATCCTACTACGTTCTATTTCAAGTTTAGACATGAAATTCTTTTGGATTCAAGTCTTATACATTAGTTCACATTAAAAGAATATTTGATTCACGAATTCATACCTTATTTGAGATTTTAGAATTATATTCTCCTGTTTAAATTTTGAAAATTACATTTTTAAGTTAATAATATAACATTTTCAACCCTACTAAAATTTGATAATATAAAAAATAATCTAATTATACTATATGTCAATATAAAATTTTAAAATAATTTATAATATACATACAAAAGGAAAGGTCATAGGGTAGGACCAAATCCAATTATAACCTCTTTTTTTTTTTTTTTGAAACCAAGCAACAGTCTAACCCCATCCGACACTCGTTCATTTCCCTTGTAATCCAACTTAGATACCAGAGTATGCTTCCAGCCATTACTCCAGTTTCAGCTATAGTATTATATTTTGTCTTAGACCCAATTTTTAAGGTATACTTTATTTGCAGTGAAGTTAACTATCAAGTTTTTCTATTTTAAGGATTGGTTCAAATTAAATGTTTTATTATTAAACGGATTAATTTAATATATGTATTAGTAAAAATAATAATAAAAATAAAAACTATATGAAAAATTATTCATTTTCAATTTAACTCAAAAAAAAAAAAAGTTTAAGGGTGTAAAAAATCTACAAACTTAAAAAAAATAAAAATTAAGCCCATTTTTTTTCACTCATTCGGATACCTGAACTTCCAAAATGTATCAAAAAGGCCCTCAAACCTTTTAAAATAAATCAATTAAGCCCCTATTTTTTTTACACTCAATTGGATATTTTAACTTTCAAAATGCATAAAAAAGACCCTCAAATTTTTTTAAAAAAAGCAATTAAGCTCATGCTTTTATTAAAAATTAGAAAAATATTAGAAAAAATTAAAATCAATAAAAGATATAAATATTATTAAATTTTAATAAAAAATTAAAATAATAAGAATTAGAACAAAATTAGAAAAAATATAAAAAATCATAAAAAATAAAAAAAAATTGTAAAATTTTATAAAAATCGTAAAAAATTATAAAAACTATAAAATTTTATAAAGTCATAAGAAAATTATACAAAATGTAAAGAAATATAAATTTCGTAAATTTTTTATAAAAATTATCGTACCAAAAGAAGCATTTTATAATTTTTTCGATAACTTTTATTGATTTTTATATTTTTTATTATTTTTCACCACATGTCAGGCTGTGTTGCGACACGTGATGACTTTAATTGAAAAAAACCTAGGGGTCGTTGTTTCTTTTATGATTTTTATAAAATTCTACAATTTTTTATTTTTTATTAAAATTTAATAATTTTTTCTAAAATTTATTATTTTTATTTTTTATAATATTTTTTATAATTTTTAATAAGAGCAGGGGCTTAATTGCTTTTTTTTTTGAAAAATTTTGAGGGTCTTTTTAATACATTTTGACAGTTCAAGTACCCAATTGAGTGAAAAAAAGCAGGGGCTTAATTGCTTTTTTTGAAAAAGTTTGAGAGCCTTTTTAATGCATTTTGAAAGTTCAAGTGCTTAATTGAGTGCAAAAAAGAAAAAAGAAAAAAGAAAAAAGAAAAAATGGAGGGGCTTAATTACTTTTTTTTAAAAGTTTGAGGGCTTTTTACAGCTAAAAAAAATATATTTCATTTATAAAACCATAACAACTTTAGAAATATTAACTATGTTATATAATAAATGTTAATTGTGCTAAATTTTAGTTTTATTTTAGTTTTTTTATTAGTAGAAAGGTTATAGTATAAAAATTAATTTCAACCAATTCTATGAAGTAGTTGTCCCTTTTTTTTTATGCTTATGAAGTGGGCAGGGTAACCGAATGAAAATCAGAAGTTTCCTGAGAAAGAGCAATAAGAGAGTGGCGAATCTCATATTATTTTTACCTAAAAACAACCAACAAAATTCCAACATTGAGCAATGCTTTTTGACTTACTGGTTTCAGATTTCAGGATTTAAAACTCACCAATCCTTTCTCACTTCTGTGGGTATAATGACTGGTTGAAGCAATGAAGTTGGTTCCCTCTCGTGGTGGGTGGTGACTGGTGAGTGGTGGGTAGTGGGTTGGTATTCTTTTAACTTCCCCAATAATGGCTGCCGTACTGCTCAATTCTTAATGCCAACTTATCTTTCGCTCATGTAATCTCAATGTTGGATTTGCTAATGCATTTGGTCTTTCTTGTTGCATCATCTTATAGAAAATTCAAGGTTTACATGTGCAGGGTTTAGGTTAAATTTTTCTTGTTGTGGATTTAGTTTATAATTTTTAATTAATTTTTCTGATTTCTATATTTTTCGAATTTTAACATTTCAATTCAATTCAAACTCAAATTGTAATTGTTAAAGTTGTTAACTCAAATTTTGTTATATCTAAGATCTTATATAACAAACATTTTTATCACGTGTGTAATATCCTATCAATTTACTATTTTCATATATTACTCATAAAAAATGCCATTTTAATTAATGAATTTAACAATTATCATTTTTATTCAAGATTGAAATTATAAAATTCTAAACATATATGGATTAACAATGATCAAATTGAAGATTAGTAACAAAATCCACAGTTTACGCATAATATGGGACTAATAGTAGAACTTGATTTAATAGATTTAACTACTATCGTTGGGATTAGAATTGGAATTTCAAAATTTTAAAAAAAAAATAGAATGATTGAAACTGACCAAACTAGAGTACAAAGATTCAATCTTCAATGTATGCACAATACATTGACAAATAGTATGTTTTGGCCTTTATATTTTTTCCATTTTCATAATTGAATTTAGGCTAAATTTTGATAATTTAATAATTTGTATTTCATAGATTTTGAGATATTTGGGTATTCATATCATGTTTGTAGGGATGAAAATGGAGCAGAGCAAGGGTGGATTTTGTCAATTCTTTCACCTCTCCAGAGTTGACATCCTTTGCTCTACCATCTACTCATTCCACTATGGATGTATAATCTTGAAAACCACTAATACTTCCATGAATGTTGGATGCATCCATCCTCATGATTGTTGCAATAATGCCAATTGAACTAAGTGATGAGTGTCGAATCTACTAAAAATAAAAGGTCCTACGCCTAAAATATAATTTAAATTCATAGTCAAAGAAGTAGGGTTGATTTCACAAAGATTGAACTGATTAATTTTATAATTTATCACAACCAAATTTTGTCGTGGGCAATTTCGTACCCAAGACTTGTGCAAACCTGAGTAAATAAACAAAGGGGATAAAAGTATAACAAAATTAAACAAATAAATGCAAATTATGATATAGAAATTTGAAATAGAAGTAAATTAAACCAAAAGTAAAAAACTCCAACCTCATACACAACTTCACTTTCGGTTTCTAAATTGATCACGAATTATGGATACATCTCCACTCAATAATAAGTCAATTATAGTGTTCAAGGAACAACCTCAAACCACCAATTCTTCCATAGTGGTAAACTAGTTATAGGTTGTGGGAACATCCTGATAATTAGTTCTTGTCAAACGAACAACCTTGAAATTAGCTCTTACAATTTAATTCTTCAACAACATTACAAGCAAGAATAACTCGACTCTAATTAATCTTCTCAACTGCGCGGACCATTTAAATAGACCTCTAGTTCCCATGATGTTAGCCTGTAACAGCCCGATTTTGGGGCTAGTCGGAACAGTGGTTTCGGAACCACTAATCCGAGGCCAGAGAAATTATTTTTAATATTATTTTATGTGTTATAGCATGATTATATGAGTGCATGAAAATTTTGGTGAATTAATTTTAGTGATTGCATGCTTAATTTCGAAAAAGGACTAAATCGCATAAAGTGCGAAAGTTTTATTTTACAAGCTAAAGGTGTCAAATAGCTATAGAACCTTAAATTGGAGGTCCTTAATGTGCAATTAGGCCCTTAGAAAGTGTTGGCCGGCCATAGGGGACAAGAAATTTCAAAATTTGTCAAAGTTAGGTGGATTAGGTGACTTAATTAGAGAAATAAAATAAAATAAAACAAAAAAGCTATCATCTTTTTCATTCACTCTCCTCTCCACCGAAAATTACACTCAAGAAAGGGGTTTGGAAGCTTGAAATTTTCAGCAACTTATCCTCCTTGCAAGTAAGTGATTTTGGTGGTCTTTCTTGATAATTTTTGTACTTTTGGAACCCCTAAAGCTTAAGCTAGCTAATGAGGGGACTATTTTGCAAAATGGTTGAGAGTCTAGGGTTTTTCCATGTGAGTATTTATGTTGTTTTCTGAAATTTTATGGAAGAAAATGAATCTTAGTTGTTAAATAAACAACTTTTGTGAAAGGAGTTTCCATGAAAACACCTAAAAGGACCTTTTTGTAAAGGTTGTAAAATAGGTGGTAAATGTGTGAAATAATTGAAATTGTGAGTTGCTATAAGAGAGAATATGAATCGGCTAGGCTTGGGTGTGTGAAAAATGAACACATTTCATTTTACGAGCCTAGGGGCAAAATTGTAATTTTGTAAAAAATGTGTAGGGGCAAAATGGTAATTTTGCCAAAATAGGAATTTTGGAGTGATTTGAATAATGTGGTTATTTAATAAGCTAAATATGTCATTATAGATCAAGAAGAACGTGGAATCAACCTTGACCGAGGAAAAGGCAAGGTTTCGGACTAAATTGCAAATTGACATATTTTGTATCGAGGTAAGTTTATATGTAAATGATACATCCTTTTTACTTATGATTTTACATATTAATGTATTATGTGAAATGTGAATGAATATTATTGATATTTATTAAAATGATAGAAAGTGAGGAAATTATGAATGAATACCGTAATTATTGATATTGGTGGGCTATGTGCGATACCACCGTAATTATTGTTATTGGTGGGCTGTGTGCGATACCACCGTAATTATTATTATTGGTGGGCTGTGTGCGATACCACCGTAATTATTATTATTGGTGGGCTGTGTGCGATACCACCGTATTTATTATTATTGGTGGGCTGTGTGCGAAACCACCCTATATCTGGTATTATTCCGAAGTGTTCATCGAGAAACTTTGATTAAGTGAAATTACGTGTGACTATGTGGTGACAAGTGCAGGGTATAAGTGCATGTAAATGTGAGCAATGTTTATGATATGTATTTGGAATGTGGTAAGATTTGAAAATGAGTAAGTACAACTACAAGGATCTGAATTGTTCTTGATTAGTATGTAATGTTCTTGATTGATAAGTATGTGGTATGATGTTCATTGTTTACATATAGACTTACTAAGCTTAAAGCTTACTCCCTTTTCTTTTCCCTTGTTTTATAGTGTCGACAAGCCAGCTCGGGAAACGGAGACCGTCGGAGGATCACCCACACTATCTACACATTTTGGTATAGTTAGAGATTCATTTTGAAGTATGGCATGTATAGGGATTTGGTCTTTTGGGTTATATGTCATATTGGTTTAGCCAAATGTGTTGGCTTGTGATGATATTTGATTCATTTTGTATAAGGCCATGAGATGTGGCACATAATATTTATTTGAATGTAAACCTATTCATATATGCATGTATGTGTCAATGCCATTATGTTATGGCCTATGGTTATTGATGGTTGAATGATGATATGTTGCATGTGTTTATGGATGTTTAGTGTGGTTTTGATATTGTGAAAGTTGGTGCAAGTATGAGTGGCAAAAAGGCTTGGTAAATAGCCTTATTTTGTCCACACGGGCTGAGGCACGGCCGTGTGTCTCAACCGTGTGGAAGACACGGCCATAAGACATGGGCATGTGCCCAGGCCGTGTGAAGTCTGCACCTGATTTTAGGAATTTAATTCGCCACACGGCCTAAGGACACGGGCGTGTGCCTTGGCCGTGTGACCTTATGGAGATGATGACGTCATAAACAGAATGTCAAGGTTTTCACACACGGGCTAAGACACGGGCGTGTCATGGCCGTGTGAGGGACACGGGCCATAGACACGGGCGTGTGCCAAGCCGTGTGAAAACCCCTGTAGGTTCGAATTTGAGAAATAAATCCACACGGGCTAGGAACATGGGCGTGTGTGACAACACGGCCTGCCCACACGGGCGTGTCCCTTTCCACACGGGCGTGTGGCCCTGTTTTGAGTAAAAATTTCTAAGTGCTCGTAAGAATCCGGATTAGTTCTGAACCACTCCTTATGTATGTTTTGGGCCTCGTAGGCTCGTTTAAAGGGTGATATGGATATTTAAGAAAAGTTTTAAATTTGAGTGGAAAATTATGTATCGGTTTGTATGATTGCTTGCTTGTAAGTCTGGTAATGCCTCGTACCCTGTTCCGGCGTCGAATACGGGTAAGGGGTGTTACACAGCCAACTACACACCCAATTGAATCACACAAATTAGTTCTTTGGTAAAATAAAAGAACAATTACAGATAGATTTATTTTTATCAATCATTTATTGTTCAAAGTATTGAACAAGGGGCCCTTCTCCAAGTGATTCCAAAAATTGTACTAGGAGACAATCCTATCTTTTCCATAATCTAAATAAAAGAAATATCAAATCGAAGAGGAATTGAGTATGGTTTTGGATCTCACAATTCAACACTAAAATTTTGTCGACATTTGGTTGGATTAGAATTTAGCTACTCATAATCAAAGAACAAGTGAATAAATTATTAAAAGAAATTTTCTTGAAAATAAAAGAAAAAAACAAAAAAAACAAAACAATGTTTTATCCTTCATGTTGGGGTTTTTGACCTGCTCGTTCCATGTTATGTTAGAACGAGTTTATTTTTCTACTTGGGCTGACGAAATGGGAATTGAAAAAGGGTTCCGATCGACTGATTTTGGCCCACTTGAGCGTGTTATGGCATGTTTGAAAAAACAATTAACATAGCTTGGCTAGGATGCAAAGACTCTCAACTGATTCCTTGATGTGCTTGAGGGTATTGGATAAGTATTAAGTTCTTATCATTATAAATTTGGTGGTTAAAGAATTAATTTAGAAATAATTATCAGATTTTTTCAAGGGTTTATTTGTTGATTTGAGCATATTATCTTGATGCGTAACTTTCCCTTGGTGCTACACGAGTTTAGGAGCTGGAAATCTACAATACTTTTAGAGATTTTTGTAACCAACCTTTGTTTATTTTCTTGTATTGAGTGTTTTATTTTCTTGGTTGTTTATTGATAAACTCTCTTGAATGGAGTGGATAGTTAACATTGGTGTATGTTGGTTGTGGTATTGTTCTCTATTGGGGTTGCATGAACTTAGCTTGTAAGAGGTTATGGGCAGTAGCTGATAGAGACAGATTATTATAGTTGTTTGATTTGGTGATTGAATAAGAGTATATCCTGAGCGGGGCTCCACAGACGTAAGATCATTGTGTTTGAACTACGTAAACAAATATTGGTTTTGTCGTTTCTTCTTTCCTTACCTTACTTCCTCTCACACTCCGTTTTTATTCTATTTATTGTTGCAACGAAATCTGAGATTAGTAAAATTTTTCGTTACTGCAAACTATTATATTTTTCAATTAGTATTAGATATTGACTTCATAAGGTATTTGAAGACTATCCAGTGATAAGTTTGCAGCTATGTAACCTATTAGAGAAGGAAGTTCGATATCTCAAGCTTCACTTCTAGTTAGTTCATCGAATAATGCCGATTGGGAAGCCCGTATGAAAATGTTCATCATGCCTATTAATGATGCTACTTGGGAGGCCGTTGAATGAGGTTGGACTTGGCCAACTATTATTGGGATAGATGGAACTAGTTTTCCAAAAGAAAAGGCTCAATTCACTGTTGAAAAGAGGAGAATGGTTGTCGGAAACTCCAAGGCATCAAATTTCATTTATAATGGCGTAGATATGGAGCAATTTAAGTTTATACCAATGTGTGAAACTGCCAAGGAAGCTTGGACAATCCTTCAGAATCAACATGAGGGAAATGCTGTTGTAAGAATGTCAAAGCTATAGATCTTGACCACTAGGTTTGAGAATTTAAAGATGCATGAAGAAGAAACTATTTTTGAATTTTATGCTCGTGTTTGTTAAATCTCTAATGAGGCATTTTCCTTGGTGAACGATTCTCCAAGACCAAATTAGAGCGGAAGGTTTTATGATCACTGCCGAAACAATTTGCTATCAAGGTAACGATAATTGAAAAAGCTAAAGACGTTACTACACTCAAGTTAGATAAGTTGATCGACTCCCTCAGAACTTTTGAACTGAATTTGCTAAAAGCTAAAAAAAAAACAAGGTAAAATCAAATATGGCTTTTAATGTCCAAAATACTACTATATCTTACAAAAAATCAGTCAAAACCATGGAGGATATTAAGAAATAGATAGTGTTGATCTTTACAAATTTTAACAGAACTTTGAAGTGTTTTAAGAAAAAGATGGTTTGTGATTATCATAAAGAAGAGAGTTTAAGAACGAATCAACCTAGAGGTGAATATGTTAGAAAGAAATATCTCCAGTGCTACGAATGCAAAGGGTATGGGCACATACAATCTAAGTGTGCAAATACCAAGAAGAAGCATAAATCTTTGGTTACTACATGGAGCGATAAAAGACTAATGATGATGTGTCTGAATTTGATAAAGAACTAAGAAATTGATAACTCTTGAAAAGAGTTATATTTTATGCCTTTAGGCTTGGTTAATTGCCTGTACTTAGGTAAGTTTAGTTGCATTTTAGGATTTTTCATTAGTGTTTTTAGGAAATTGCATTAAATGACTTGGATTATGCTTAAATGTTATTACATGTTACTTCTAATTATTTGCTAGAAGGATTTTTTTGTTAAGTGGCAGGTGTAGAATGCGGAAAAGAAGTAAAGGAGTGAAGGTTTGTTGTGGCAAAAGGTTGGACAGTTATCCAAAACAAATATCGTGGGAATGCCAGGAAAAGACCAAGTCAACACTTAACCGTTATCAGCCCTATTGTACGTATACCAGAAAAATCAGCCTAAAAAAGAGGAAAAAGATCATGAGATCATAGGATAATGGGCCTACTCTAAAGGAAGAGATATAAAACTGTAACACCCCAAACCCGGTCTATGCGTTAAGACCAAATTTGACATGTCACACAAAATGAATATACATCTAGTCTTTTAAAGAAATCGGATTTAAAAAAAACATTTTGACGTGAAGTTTATTGAAAACTAAGGTTGATTAATAAATCAAATAATTTGAGTAATTTATAAATTGAAACTTAGAAAAATTGGAAATAATATTTCGAGAAAATTTAAAGAGTTCGAAAATAATTTTGAAAACAAAGATTTAAAACATTGTTACAGAAAAATTTGCGAGTTAAAAATATTTAAGAATAAAACCCTTTTTGCACGTTTATTTTAAGAAAAACATTTATTTTTATTTTTAGAAAAGAAATCCCACTTAAGTATTTAAAGCGTATTATAAAATCCATCCACAAGTAAAACATCCATAAAAATATAACCAGAGGCCTTATTACAACTTAACTTAAATAGCAAAAATTAATAAAAAGTACTTAAAAAGAAATCCGAAATGTAAATAACCCATTATTCGTAGTATGGCCTCCACTGAGTCGTCCCCGGCCCAAGCCTCCATCACTGATCATTACCTGAGAAGGGTAAGGAAAACAGGGGTGAGTTACTTAGAACTCAGTGTGTAACCCACTTACCATCGTCCACTGGGCCAAAATCCAATTAAGCATTTATTGGGCCAAAGCCCATTACAAATATAACATTATAACATGTATTAAAATGCATGTGATATGCAATTCCCAAACCAAACCTAAATTTCCATCCGCTACACACCACCCGTACCAACCAGCACACCTGTGGGGAGCTTTAGTCACCCACCCCGCCAACACACCAAACTGGGCATTAAGCCATATATCAAATTGGGCACAAGCCACCAGATTTACAGAGTTAACATGGCATTAGCCATTTATCAATTTGTGGCAGAGCCACCAGAATTTTGTAGCAAAGCTACCAGAACTTCTCTTCGTCAAATATCCCAACCCATGCAAATCATGTATATAATATGCATATTCATTTACAACAATCCATTCATATAATTATTACCAACATATGGCCCATTATAAAAATTATCACAATCTGGCCCATATCACCATTTTGGCCCATATACCCAATATCACATTTGGCCCATTTATCAAATATCACATTTGGCCCATATATCAAATATCACATTTGGCCCATATATCAAATATCACATTTGGCCCATATATCAAATATCACATTTTAGCCCATTAAGGGCAATTTCGTAATTTTCACAGTCTTAATACCGATTTCATAGTTTTTACCATTAAAGTGATAATTATACCATTTTACCCGATTTCACTAACTTGTGATTTAATCCAACGATTAATACGATATAGTTATCTAACCCATGAGATATGGTGTGAGATTACACACCTGATTACGGTGAGCACTACACTTTCCTGATCGTCAACACCTAAAATATTTTTAACGCTCGATTAGATCATTAACACTTATAATAATCTATTCTAAGATAAACGGTCTAGGATTTTTACCCTCGGAATCGCGAATAACTACTATTTGTCGGTTCTCCCCGGTTGACGGTTCACAACCCGTTGGAAAATCCCGAATAGCTAATGGCTCAGAACTACGAACAACCTCGAATAATTGATTCTCACCGGATGAGGGTCCACAACCCGGTGGAAAATCTCGGATTGCCGAAACAGCCCTTCGTTTGAATCTAGAGGGAATCGCGAATCCGCTCCTTTTCCGATCACTATTCACCACTCCTTTTGATCCAATCTTGTTTGCCTCCATTGACAAATGAATATTAGTCCAAACTAATATTTCGAAATTAAAACGATTGGTCTTAATGAGCGAAGTCGGCTTACCACAAAATCCTTACGTTCAAAGGATGAAAATCGAGCGATAGAGTCCCTAAGATAAAAATCGGTTAATCGCCCTATCTTACAAATAATAAGTAATATGAAATCCTAGAAAGTAATCCTTACCTTAGGATTTTGAACCGAATCCTAATGATAACACGATGACTTCAGACACTCCAAGTTTCGGCCTTCCACTAAGTTTCAATTGATCAAAGTGTGAGTAGAAGAAAAAAACGGTTGAGAAGGAATTATGTGTGAAGTAAAAAGGTTCGGCTATAGTGAAAAATTGGAGAGGATGATGCTTAATGATATTCGGCCATGGTGATTATTAAAGAGGGAATGATGTTGAGAGTTTTTGCAAGAAACAAAAGAAGAAGAAAATAAGGTGTTTAGATTTCGGTTCTTTTCAAGAATGGAAGATGAATAAAGAAAAGGTTTTGAGACTAGTGTGCATTCGGCAAAGAAGAAAGAGAAGAAAAGAATAATGGCCCTTCAAGGTTATGTGGTTTCGGCACAAAGAGGAAATGGTTTGAAGAGAATGAACAAATAAGACCGAAATGGTCAAAAATGAAATGGCCAAAAGAAAGCAAAGTTTTACCTATTGTTCATGATACATTCGGCTAGGGAGAGAAAATTGGAGAGAAAAACTTTGGAAGAGAAACACAAAAATGCCAAAATGCCAAAGTGACCAACTAGCACCTAATCCTTACCAAAAGCCATCAAAAATTCGGCCACCCCCTAGCCCCTAAAACCGTCCAAGTGCATGGCCACAAGGTCAAAGTTTGGCCACCCCAAACTTTCCAAAACATTTTCCTTGTTATAAGCCTTGTGTTCCCCCTTCATGCCTTTTCCATTTGATTCCCTTCCTTAAAATTAAAACTTGCCTTTTCTCTTAGCCACCTTACCATAAAAATAAAAGTCCAACTTACCATATGTACTAGGCTTGGCCGACACTATGAGGAAGGAAAGCAAAAAAAAAATAACATTCTCAAATGTACATCAAGGGATTCGAACTCCTTCCCCTCAAGGAACACATATGGCGCCATCTCCTCTTTACTACTAGCTCACTTATGCTAACTTTTACCACTTAATTACCTTAAGCTTTAAGGTCACTTGTTCCATTTCATTAAAGTACTAATTACCAAAATTTATTCCAAATCCAAATAAATCCCGAGCCTTCTCGAGACTATAAAAACACACACATTGGATAGTTTAACTAGCTGAGCACCAAAATAATGCAACATATAAAAATTCAATTTTTAGGATGTTACAAAAACCCAAAAAAGAAAAAGAAAAAAAAGAGAGACAATTGAAAAAAAAGATCCTTGGATGGGAGTAGAGGATAACGGTTGAGAACAAGGTAGAATCGTAAGGGAAGAAAGAAGAAGGCAGTTCCTCTTGGCCACCATTAGATTGCGACGCCGAAGCTGTGGGGCTGGATAGGCAAAAGCCATCTTCCTGAAGTTCTTCTTTTACTTCTTTATTTACTGTTTTGTGAATTGAATTGAGAAGAATGATGTTGAATGCTATTCTGAATTTGGATGTTATTTACCAGCCCATGAGTTAATCTCATAGGGTTGGGATTGCCTGATGAAGCCTTTATTTCCTTTAATGGCTAAAGCCTAGATTAGTTTTAATTTACTGTTTCATTCGATGGTATTTATGAATTGCATGCGTATAATCTCTAGACATAGATGAATGTGCAACATGTTTATGAAATTAATCTAATACTGACAAGGTTAGGTTAGTTAGATCGAAATTGAATGATATGAGCAAGTATTCGACCGAATACTTGTAGCAGTCTGTAACGCGTAGGTTTGTGCAAGTGTACACAGTCGTTATCAAGTAATAAGTAAGTATCGAGTTATCGTCTCCACAGGGATTGTATTTGTGCTAAGTCACTTAATTTGTAAAATTATATTAACAATTTGGTAAATAAAAACACAATATGGTTGAGAAGTGATGATTAAAAATATATTAAACTAAATGCAATGATCCCTAATGCAAATTATCCTAAGTATGCAAACTATATGAATGAAATAGATTTTAGCAAAATTAAACACAATTTGCAACAATTATAACATAAATAAACTAGGACAATTACTTTAATTAAACTCAATTTATTATCAACATGCTTAATAACATTCGGAAAAACATTCCATGGCAACTCGATCTTTCATGAGTTTGGAAACCACATTAGGTCCTTTCGGAATCCTTTACTTAGTAAATACGCATTTTACTGATCCTTATTTACTAAGGGTTTCTTAGCATTCGTGTGAGGTAACAGGGACGTGTCAGGTTTGAAACAGTTTAATCACACAAATCTAAAAACTATGCAGATAACAGAGCTTGGTCAGAGTTGTTATGCAACCTACAATTTAATCGGGTCAGGATCTAAATTGAGCATGCACATTTCAATTATGTGTCCACTAGCCGTCGTCTGGTTAGGATCGCTCAGCTAATTCAGGTGCATTTCAATCACGTATGAACGAAATACAGACTTGATTTTAATTGAAAACATGATCGATTGAGGCACAAACATTATAAGCATGAATCAAATAAATATTATTTAATCAAAGCAATCATCCTAGCTTAAATAAAATTAAGCTAACATTGTTGTAAACAAGAACAAAGAACACATAGCAAACATTTTTAGATTAAATTAAAGAAAAGAAAGATTAAACCCAAATCAAAGTGGCTGTCACCCAAGACTCTGACTGACGAGGCTCCTTCGCTCCTTTGCTTTGCTCCTTTGCTGATGGCTCTCCAAGGTGGCCGACCAAGGGTTCTTTAAGAGGCTTAATTGCTAAAATCTCTATGAAGAGATGATGCTAGGCGTGGGGAATGGAAAATGCTAAAGAGAATTTGGAGAGAAAGAGAGAATGATGAGGGATTAGGGATGATAAATGATGGTCTTATTTATAGGTGAAGAGAGGGGGGTAGTTTGCTAAAAATAGTAGAGGTTTAATCTCTTCAAAGCTTCTCCAATGAGTGGCCGGCCATGCTTAGTGGATTTTGACTTGATTTTTGCTTGATTTTTAAGCAATTTAAATGCCATAACAACTCAGGACTGAGACTCGGTCAAATGTAAATCTTCGGGCAAATCTCTAATTTCTTCAACATTGCAAGGACCTTGTGTAATTAAACCAAAAAGTGGTTTAAATGGACAGCCATGTGTAGCCGAAATTGGGTTGACTTGGTCTTCAATTTGGACGGTTTTTGTAATCCAACAAAGCTATCAGACCTGTCCAAAATAAATCAATAAGTTAAAGGACCAAAGAATAAAATTTATCCAATTTAAATAATTAATTAAAACCCAAATTATTAATGAAATATTTTAAAATGAATTATTAAATATAATTTTATATTTTATTATTTAATTTAATCATGCATGGCCCATTTTATGTCTTAAAAATATAATATGTTCAAATTAATATAAAATAAGCCATTTTATGCATGAAAACTATATAATAAAGCATAAAATCACATTTTAATAATTTCTATGTCCTAATTTCATATTTTCACATATTTCATTAATTTATTAAACAATTACTTAGTTTTAACAACGAATTTAAGTAAAAAGGTGATAAATTACATAGGAAAAATCCTATATATTTTTCAGTTTACACACCCCCAAACTTAAATCATTGCTCGTCCCGAGTAATGTTTATGCACAGCAAAAGGTCTTGCTAAGGCAAAATTGCTAATTGTGTAAGCAGCATCAATCTTTGTCCCATAATCATGCATTAATAACTTCATGTTCATCGATCTTCTTTATTAACAAGTAATTCATATGCAAACATTTTTAAGTTTTATACTAAGTTTCAAAATATGCCAACATGAATCATAGTTTGTATGTATGTCACAGCCATAGATAACATTCTTCATTCAACATAATTTCTTATCAATCAAGCAAACAATCATAAGGCTTATTTATGATCTTCATATGTTGAACTTAGTACTTCCTCTCCACTAATGTAGGTGACATAATCATCAAATCAATAGGTCTTTTATAAGGTTGTAATGGGGCTCGGTTAAAGGTAGGGATTTTAAGAGATGAGACATTTCGGTTTCAAAATCTTAACCTTTAACTTTGTCTTGGATTTCTCGAAATACAACCTTTTTCTTTAAGTGAACCTTTGGAACACCCCCAAACTTATTTTGAACTCAAGCTCATACATTTTTCTTTTTGGAGACTGAGCAAACTTTTCTTCGCTCTTCTCTTCTTTTTTTTAAGCATGAGCACATACATCTTTTTGAAAATTTCCTCAAATGTTGATTACCAAG
>JBBHDX010000640.1:0-25967 GCA_039519145.1 Kokia cookei
GCTATGTTAACCCTACTTCGTTCAGTTGCGTCCTTGTTGGCCCAAGGCCCAAAAATGTTTTAGTAGGCCTTTTTTTGAAATATTTTTGGGTTTTGAACAGCATGGCACCGAGTCTCCGGCACCTATCCGCCCAGGTAAGTACTTCTAACTTTTGTATGAATTATTTCTTGTAGAAGGGTAGGAAGCATGGAACGTAGAATAGACTCATAGGAATTTGAACCCTAGGATTAGACTACTCAAACACACAAACAGAACATAAGACTTAATAAACTCAACCAACCTATGATCAAGTCACTGAGCTAGGGTGTGGTAACCTCTGTGCGCATGTCTAGGATTGGATCCGGGAGAGCTTGGTATTTAAGCAGTCCTCGTGACTCACCTCCTCTTCGCTCGATTCCTGCCTGGTGCGTAGCTTCGGTTCACCCTAGACCAAGAGGGCTCGGTCATAGGCTAAACATAACGACTAAAACCCGAAAGGGACTAGCCATGTTTTCGAAAAGAAGGAAAAACAAAAACTTGGTTTTAAAATCACTTTTAAAATTACTCTTTCAAATAGGAGAACAAATTTATTTTTGGAAATTTTCAAAATATTACCGATTTACCAAAATTACCAAAATGCCCCTGATTTCTAAAATGATGCCATAACTTCAAATTTTACAAATTTTCAAGAAATACCCTCCAGTTTTGGGAATTTCAAAGTGACCTGATTTATTAAAGTTTGAAATCTCTCGGTTTTTACTTACAAAAATACCCCTGTAGGAAAAAGACGAAAATACCCCTGGGATAGAAACGGGACAGAAATGTCCAAAGAGTGATTAAGTATGGAAAGTATTAGGGAATGGATGTGCCCTTTTGTGTGAACTAGGGTAGAAGACTTAAAACATTGTTTGATCGAAAGAATCCCTATTAAACTTTTCATAAAATTCTTCGCGGATAATCAAGTGGAACAAATTACTAATCCATAAAATTTTTCTTAATCAGATTAAAAGCGTTAGATAGAATGAGTTCTAGAGGACGTGGCCGTCGTGGACGCGGTAGGGGTAGGATGACTGTGTCTGAACCCGTCAGGTCAGGTCAGGGTTCTGAAAATGAGGTACCACCGCCACCACCACCTCCAGCTTTTGGAGCTGAGGAGCAGGATCAGACCGGAGGTGAGGCAGTTTCGCAAGCTGTGTTGCGAGTTCTCGAGTTGGTGGCCGGGGCTGGTGGAAATCTGGGAGCTCGAAAATCTGTTCCCGAGCGAATTCGATCCAACGGAGCTGAGGTATTCCGGGGTGTGTCGGGAGTGGCACCTAGTGCAGCAGAATATTGGTTGGAATCAACAGAAAGGATCATGGACGATCTTGACTTGTCTAATGAGGAGAAGCTGAAAGGAGCCGTGTCGCTTCTGAAAGATGAAGCATATCAGTGGTGGCTCACTGTCCGAGATGGTGCCACGGCAGATGATCTTACATGGGATTACTTTAAGGCTGCTTTCCAGAAAAAGTATGTGGGTACCAGCTACACTGACGCGCAGAGGAAGGCTTTTCTGGGATTGGTACAAGGAACTAAGTCAGTATCGGAATATGAGGCAGAGTTCCTAAGGCTGAGTAGATATGCTAGAGGCATCGTGGCTACCGAACATGAGCGCTGTGTCCGCTTTGAGGATGGGCTTAGAGATGAGTTGAGGCTACTGATTGCTCCACAGCAAGTTCGTGAGTTTTCATCTCTAGTGGAAAAGGCTAAGGTAGCCGAGGGTATCAAGGAATCTGTGAGGCAAAACTATGATAGGATCAAGCAGAAGAGAGGCTTTGGGTCATCTGGGTCAGGTAGTAATGTCCAGAAAAAGGCTAGACAAAGTGGGCCAAATCAGGCAGCAAGGCCCACGACTGCTAATCAGAGACCGGCTCAGTGTAATCGCTGTGGGAAATCACATTGGGGAGGTTGTTGGACCGGTGAAAAGGGTTGCTTTGAATGTGGGTCTTTGGATCACCGTGTGAGGGATTGTCCCCGGAAGCGAGCTCAGAATCAGTCAGAGGGTCAGAACCGTGCTCAAGTTAGAAATGATGGACCACCACCACAGAGGGGTCGCGGTAATGGTAGAGGAGGCAATGGTGCTAATCGTGGTCGCGGAACTCAGGGCAGAGGTGCAGGCAATACAGAGGCAAGGCAGCCTGGCTTAGTCTATGCGGCGAGGCGTCGCGAGGAGGGTGACGCACCGGATGTCATAACCGGTACGTTTCTAATTTTCGGTCTTCCTTATGTTGCATTAATTGATGTGGGTTCAACGCACTCATACGTTGCTAGTAGTGTGGTAGAGACTATGAACCTAGACTCTGAGACTGTTGCTAGGGAGATGACTGTAATTAGCCCTTTAGGCCATTCTGTAGTTGTGAACAAGCTTTATAAGGATGTACCCCTAGAACTCCAAGGGGTCGTGTTTGTAGCTGATCTGATGGAACTACCGTTTGGGGAGTTCGATTTAATCCTCGGGATGGACTGGTTGGTTAAGTACCAGGCGCGGTTGGATTGCGCTGCTAAGCGCATGGTTCTTAAAATGGCCGAAGGGGATGAAGTGGTCATGATCGGTAATCGAAGAAATTACCTGTCTAATGTGGTGTCAGCTTTGAAGGCCGTAAAGATGGTCAGGAAAGGGTGTGAGGCGTTTATAGTTCGAATTTGTGCCTTGGAGGCTAAGGAGTCAGTAGTTGGAAAGGTCCGAACAGTAGGGGAATTCGCTGATGTATTCCCAGAAGAACTTCCGGGTTTGCCTCCGGATCGGGAAGTCGAATTCGGTATAGATTTGCTACCTGGAACGGCACCTGTATCTATAGCACCGTATCGAATGGCACCAAAGGAATTGGTGGAGCTGAAGGCTCAAATTCAAGAACTCTTGGATAGAGGGTTTATCCGACCAAGTATATCTCCGTGGGGAGCACCTGTATTGTTTGTCAAGAAGAAGGACGGTTCTATGCGGATGTGCATCGACTACCGTCAGTTAAACAAGTTAACGATCAAAAACAAGTATCCGTTGCCTCGGATCGATGACTTGTTTGACCAACTGAAGGGTGCGTCGGTATTCTCGAAGATCGATCTTAGGTCGGGTTATCATCAACTAAAGGTGAAGGAGGTTGATGTGCACAAGACGGCATTCCGAACTCGGTATGGGCATTACGAGTTCTTAGTGATGCCATTCGGGTTGACCAACGCACCGGCAGCGTTCATGGACTTAATGAACAGGGTATTTCAGCAGTACTTGGATCAATTCGTCGTGGTGTTCATAGACGACATATTGATTTATTCAAAGACGGAGGAGGAGCATGACAAGCATTTGCGTATAGTTCTACAAGTACTGAGGGAGAAGCAGTTATATGCCAAATTCAGTAAGTGCGAATTTTGGCTCAGGGAGGTGACTTTCTTAGGTCACGTAGTGTCAGCGGAAGGGATTAGAGTGGATCCCCGTAAGATTGAAGCGGTGTTGGATTGGAAACCGCCTAGGTCAGTGGCCGAAATTCGAAGCTTTCTGGGTCTGGCAGGGTACTATCGAAGGTTTGTGGAAGGATTCTCGTTAATCGCAGCACCATTGACTAAGTTACTAAGGAAGGGAGTTCCATTTGTATGGTCGGAGAAACAGCAAGAAAGTTTTGATAAGTTGAGAAAGATTCTGACGGAAGCTCCGGTTTTGGTACAGCCTGAGGCAGGAAAAATGTTCACGGTTTATTGTGATGCATCCCATACGGGGTTGGGATGTGTGTTGATGCAGGAAGGGAAGGTAGTGGCCTATGCATCCCGTCAGTTAAGACCGCATGAGGTAAACTATCCAACGCACGACTTGGAGTTAGCGGCAGTGGTCTTCGCTTTGAAGATATGGAGACATTACCTTTATGGGGAGAAGTCGATAGTTTATACGGATCACAAAAGTCTGAGGTATCTCTTGACTCAGAAGGATTTGAACTTAAGGCAGCGCCGATGGATTGAACTGTTGAAGGACTACGACTGTTCAATCGAGTATCATCCGGGTAAGGCTAACGTGGTGGCTGACGCGTTGAGCCGGAAGGTCGTGACGGACTTAAGAGCGATGTTTGCTCGTTTGAGTCTATATGACGATGGAAGTCTTTTGGCAGAGTTGCAAGTCACGCCAACGTGGATCGAGGAGATTAAGGATAAGCAGTTGGTAGACGAGGGATTGAATGCAAAGAGATTGCAGGTCCAAAATGGTGGTTTGGAAGGGTATAGTTTGACTGATCATGGTGTATTATGTTTTCAAGGACGGCCCTGTATGCCGAAGGATGTGGAACTAAGACAAAGAATTCTCCAAGATGCACATAGTAGCCCATATGCTATGCATCCTGGAGGTAGCAAAATGTATGGAGATTTGCGGAGACAGTTCTGGTGGCCTGGGTTGAAGCGTGAGGTGACTGAGTTCGTAGGAAAGTGTCTGACATGTCAGCAGGTCAAGGCTGAACATCAGTTGCCATCGGGACTACTTCAACCAGTAAAGATTCCTCAGTGGAAATGGGAGAGGATCACTATGGATTTCGTCAGTGGATTACCTCTTACCCCAAGCAAGAAAGACTCAGTTTGGGTAATAGTGGACCGTTTGACTAAGTCAGCTCACTTCATACCGGTGAGGATGGATTACTCACTCCAGAAGCTAGCAAAGTTGTATGTGGCTGAGATAGTCAGATTGCATGGTGTGCCAGTATCAATTATCTCAGATAGGGATCCAAGGTTCACGTCGAGGTTTTGGAAAGCGTTGCATCAAGCTTTGGGTACGCGATTGGATTTCAGTACAGCTTTCCATCCGCAGTCAGACGGGCAGTCAGAAAGGGTCATACAGATTTTAGAGGATATGCTGAGGGGTTGTGTCTTGGAATTCCGAGGTAGTTGGGAAGAATTTCTACCATTAGCGGAATTTGCCTACAACAATAGTTATCAAGCGAGTATCCAGATGGCACCATACGAAGCATTGTATGGACGGAAATGCCGTACTCCTACATGTTGGACGGAGTTGGGTGAAAGACAAGTCTTGGGTCCAGAGTTGGTGACGGAAACTGAGGACAAGGTTAAGGTGATTCGGGCTCGTCTCAAGGAAGCGTCAGATAGACAGAAGTCTTATGCCGATCTGAAGCGTAAAGAAATGGAGTATGATGTAGGAGACAAGGTTTTCCTGAAGGTGTCACCTTGGAAAAAGGTGTTGAGATTTGGGCGAAAAGGAAAGCTAAGCCCAAGGTTCATTGGCCCATATACAGTGTTGAAGCGAGTGGGACCGGTAGCTTATCAGCTCGAGCTGCCGGCAGAGTTGAGTCAGATTCATGACGTTTTTCACGTGTCGATGCTTAGGCGATATCGATCAGATCCATCACACGTAGTGCCTGTGGCAGAAATTGAGGTCAACTCGGATTTGTCCTTCGAAGAAGAACCGGTTCAGATCTTAGATAGAGATGTCAAGGTTCTACGTAGGAAGTCAGTGCCCTTAGTGAAAGTGCTATGGCGGAACCATGGTGCAGAGGAAGCTACGTGGGAACCCGAGGATGTGATGCGGCAGCAATACCCCCACCTCTTCTGATCAGGTAATTTCGAGGACGAAATTCTTTTAAGGGGGGTAGAACTGTAACATCCTAAAATTGGGGTTATTTGTGATTAAATTATTTTCCTTGTGTTTGAATTGTTATGGTATTAATTATGGAATAATAAGGCTTAATTATGGGTCTTGAGTAGGCTCGAGATAGTAGAAAATTTTATTTGTAAGCTTTAAAGGTAGGGAGCCTTAGCAAGTAGGGGTTACAAGAATAAATAGAGGATTTATTGACACAAAAATCAGCTTGGAAAAGTGGCAAAAGGAGGGCCACTTAGGAGCTGCATGTGACGCCACAGTGAGCAAGGGAGAGCCTTGGTTCGAGTCACGAAATTCCCTTTTTGCTCTTTAATATGGACGGCATAGGAGGGGAGAGATTTTCTCTCTTTAAACTCTTTTTAGATAATAAAGATATTATTAGGATATTAATTGGATTATTAATTGATTAATTCTTAAAAGATGGCAAGGAGAAAATATAGGATTTTGAGTATTCAAATAATTTTAAATAATTGGCCAAGAGTAAATTAAGGTAGTTGCCGAATTTTGAACTCTTCAAGGAAGAGTGGACGGCAAGCATAGGTGTAGGGGGGGAGGCCGAATTCTCTTAAGTCAATTACTTGAAATTTTCGGCTAGCAATTTTCCTAGCCTTCATCTTTTCTTTTTCTTTCTTTTTCCAAAACCGAAAACTATTCTCCTTTCTCTTAGATTTCAGCCGAAATTCCCTACTCACTCTCATCTCCCATCTCTTTTTCCTCTTTTCTTCTTTCCTAAGATACCGAAATCACCATTACTATCTTCTCTTCTCTTCCTTAAGCCGAAACTCTCCTCTACTCCCTTCTTTGCCGAATCCCCAATCTTTCTTCTTCCCTTTTTCCTTGTTAGCCGAACCTACTCCCTAACCATAGCCGAATTTTTCCCTTCTCCATATTTGGTGAAGTTTTGGCCGAATATTAAAGCAAGGGTAAGTATGCCGAAACTCTTTTTCCATATCCATTCTCTCTGTCGATTTGGTTAAAAGGAAAAGCCGAATTATTTTAGTGACTAATCTGTGATAGAATCGATTCTATTTAGGTCCCGGGATCTTAAGGTATACGATCCAAGCCCCATTCTCTGTCAATCGATTTTGGTAAGTGATCTATATTTATTTAATATTCGTTTAAAAGCCGAAGGCTATTAACTTTAATGATTACCGATTGTAGGGTAGTGAAGCAGAGATTCGCAAATCGAGTGCTGTAGCTAGTACTCAAACGTAATAGGTAAGGTTTCGGGTTCAAAGATGAACCCTTTAAATTATTTTGGTTTGGCCGAATAGGCCATAGTACTAACCCAAGTGTTGGCCGAATATAGGGACAAGTAGATCTAGGGTGGCCGACTCCTCTTTTCGGGATTTAGACTTCTCATTGACATCAGGTGTGTACATACACACTATATAACTTAATAACTGTGTTATATGTTGTGATTGCTAACTCTGATTTATGTAGCATTGGAATTAATACCATATCGGTATAAAGTGACGATTCAGGTAAGTACCTGTCAATATGAGATTACTATTTGATGCTTTTGGGAAGCATGGCTATGTTATTATATGTGACTTAAATGTATGATGATATGAAATCTGTTATAATATGATTTGATATGGGTTGATGAGTGGAGGGGGCAGTATTATTAGTGTCGACGGACACCAGTGTTTTGGTAACACACTGTGACTACGGTCACCAGAGGTTTGGTACCTCCAGAGGTTTGGCACCTCATAGCGACTTGTCCCTGTGGCTTAGCACCACCGTGGGTTGGCCCCACTTTGAGATATGGGATCGACTGCCAGTGATTTGGTATCACACGATGGGTTGGCCCCATCATTTTGTGTCTTTGGACACCAGAGATTTGGCACCTCCAGTGATTTGGCATCACATCTGTGACTATATGTCACCAGTGTTTTGGTAACCAATTGTGTCTTTGGACACCAGTGGTTTGGCACCACCAGTGGTTTGGTACCACACGGGGTAGAGAAAGGTGATATGGATGGTTAGGTTGGGTATATGATTTGATGCATGTTAATTGTTATACATTGTGTATGAAATTGCTTAAACCGGGGGAAGGGTTACATACTGAGTCTTGGTGACTCACCTTCTCCTTTATATCTTTTTCAGGTGACATGTAGATCGCGGATGTGGACCGGATGGACTCGAGGTGGCCATGCAGTGGAATTTTAATTTAATAAACTTTGGGTCCTTTTATATTTTATTTAAATTTTATTTATTGTTGGTTTAATTTTAATTCAGTTGTAATAAGGCCTCCTATAATTACTTTTATTATTGTTATATGCTTGAATATTTGTTTTAAACTATTTTATCATAAAAATAAGTTCACATGTTTTCCAAAACAATCGAAAATGTTTTAAAGTACCATCGGGTACATCTAAAATTATATAACAACTTGACTTAATAAATATTTTCAAAATAAATCAAAGTATGGTTTTTATACACCACAATTGTTTTTAACAAGATGCTATCTTTTATCAAAAACTTAAATCGGTTTTAAAAAGGTTTCAAAATGTTTTCTCCGTAACAAACCAAATTCGGTCGTAGTGTTTGGGCCGGGTTTGGGTTGTTACAAAATTGGTATCAGAGCCCAGTTCAAAGCTCGGCTGTGGGGGCCCAAGGCCCAAAAAGGTTTGTTTTATGGTAGGCCTTATTATTTGAAATATTTTTGGGTTTTGAACAGCATGGCACCGAGTCTCCGGCACCTATCCGCCCAGGTAAGTACTTCTAACTTTTGTATGAATTATTTCTTGTAGAAGGGTAGGAAGCATGGAACGTAGAATAGACTCATAGGAATTTGAACCCTAGGATTAGACTACTCAAACACACAAACAGAACATAAGACTTAAATGCCTAACTCAACCAACCTATGACCAAGTCACTGAGCTAGGGTGTGGTAACCCTGGTGCGCATGTCTAGGATTGGATCCGGAAGAGCTTGGTATTTAAGCAGTCCTCGTGACTCACCTCCTCTTCGCGGGATTCCTACCTGGTGCGTAGCTTCGGTTCACCCTAACCAAGAGGACTCGGTCATAGGCAAAACCCTAAACTAAAACCCGAAAGGGACTAGCCATGTTTTGAAAAAGGAAAAAAAAACTTCGGTTTTAAAATCACTTAAATTATCTCTTTCAAATAGTAGAACAAATTTATTTTTGAAAATTTTCAAAATATTTCCGATTTACCAAAATTACCAAAATGCCCCTGATTTCTAAAATTATGCCATAACTTCAAATTTTACAAATTTTCAAGAAATACCCTCCAGTTTTGGGAATTTCAAAGTGACCTGATTTATTAAAGTTTAAAATCTCTCGGTTTTTACTTACAAAAATACCCCTGTAGGAAAAAGACGAAAATACCCCTGGGATAGAAACGGGACAGAAATGTCCAAAGAGTGATTAAGTATGGAAAGTATTAGGGAATGGATGTGCCCTTTTGTGTGAACTAGGGTAGAAGACTTAAAACATTGTTTGATCGAAAGAATCCCTATTAAACTTTTCATAAAATTTCTTCGCGGATAATCAAGTGGAACAAATTACTAATCCATAAAATTTTTCTTAATCAGATTAAAAGCGTTAGATAGAATGAGTTCTAGAGGACGTGGCCGTCGTGGACGCGGTAGGGGTAGGATGACTGTGTCTGAACCCGTCAGGTCAGGTCAGGGTTCTGAAAATGAGGTACCACCGCCACCACCACCTCCAGCTTTTGGAGCTGAGGAGCAGGATCAGACCGGAGGTGAGGCAGTTTCGCAAGCTGTGTTGCGAGTTCTCGAGTTGGTGGCTGGGGCTGGTGGAAATCTGGGAGCTCGAAAATCTGTTCCCGAGCGACTTCGATCCAACGGAGCTGAGGTATTCCGGGGTGTGTCGGGAGTGGCACCTAGTGCAGCAGAATATTGGTTGGAATCAACAGAAAGGATCATGGACGATCTTGACTTGTCTAATGAGGAGAAGCTGAAAGGAGCCGTGTCGCTTCTGAAAGATGAAGCATATCAGTGGTGGCTCACTGTCCGAGATGGTGCCACGGCAGATGATCTTACGTGGGATTACTTTAAGGCTGCTTTCCAGAAAAAGTATGTGGGTACCAGCTACACTGACGCGCAGAGGAAGGCTTTTCTGGGATTGGTACAAGGAACTAAGTCAGTGTCGGAATATGAGGCGGAGTTCCTAAGGCTGAGTAGATATGCTAGAGGCATCGTGGCTACCGAACATGAGCGCTGTGTCCGCTTCGAGGATGGGCTTAGAGATGAGTTGAGGCTGCTGATTGCTCCACAGCAAGTTCGTGAGTTTTCATCTCTAGTGGAAAAGGCTAAGGTAGCCGAGGGTATCAAGGCATCTGTGAGGCAAAACTATGATAGGATCAAGCAGAAGAGAGGCTTTGGGTCATCTGGGTCAGGTGGTAATGTCCAGAAAAAGGCTAGACAAAGTGGGCCAAATCAGGCAGCAAGGCCCACGACTGCTAATCAGAGACCGGCTCAGTGTAATCGCTGTGGGAAATCACATTGGGGAGGTTGTTGGACCGGTGAAAAGGGTTGCTTTGAATGTGGGTCTTTGGATCACCGTGTAAGGGATTGTCCCCGGAAGCTAGCTAAGAATCAGCCAGAGGGTCAGAACCGTGCTCAGGTTAGAAATGATGGACCACCACCACAGAGGGGTCGCGGTAATGGTAGAGGAGGCAATGGTGCTAATCGTGGTCGCGGAACTCAGGGCAGAGGTGCAGGCAATACAGAGGCAAGGCAGCCTGGCTTAGTCTATGCGGCGAGGCGTCGCGAGGAGGGTGACGCACCGGATGTCATAACCGGTACGTTTCTAATTTTCGGTCTTCCTTATGTTGCATTAATTGATGTGGGTTCAACGCACTCATACGTTGCTAGTAGTGTGGTAGAGACTATGAACCTAGACTCTGAGACTGTTGCTAGGGAGATGACTGTAATTAGCCCTTTAGGCCATTCTGTAGTTGTGAACAAGCTTTATAAGGATGTACCCCTAGAACTCCAAGGGGTCGTGTTTGTAGCTGATCTGATGGAACTACCGTTTGGGGAGTTCGATTTAATCCTCGGGATGGACTGGTTGGTTAAGTACCAGGCGCGGTTGGATTGCGCTGCTAAGCGCATGGTTCTTAAAATGGCCGAAGGGGATGAAGTGGTCATGATCGGTAATCGAAGAAATTACCTGTCTAATGTGGTGTCAGCTTTGAAGGCCGTAAAGATGGTCAGAAAAGGGTGTGAGGCGTTTATAGTTCGAATTTGTGCCTTGGAGGCTAAGGAGTCAGTAGTTGGAAAGGTCCGAACAGTAGGGGAATTCGCTGATGTATTCCCAGAAGAACTTCCGGGTTTGCCTCCGGATCGGGAAGTCGAATTCGGTATAGATTTGCTACCTGGAACGGCACCTGTATCTATAGCACCGTATCGAATGGCACCAAAGGAATTGGTGGAGCTGAAGGCTCAAATTCAAGAACTCTTGGATAGAGGGTTTATCCGACCAAGTATATCTCCGTGGGGAGCACCTGTATTGTTTGTCAAGAAGAAGGACGGTTCTATGCGGATGTGCATCGACTACCGTCAGTTAAACAAGTTAACGATCAAAAACAAGTATCCGTTGCCTCGGATCGATGACTTGTTTGACCAACTGAAGGGTGCGTCGGTATTCTCAAAGATCGATCTTAGGTCGGGTTATCATCAACTAAAGGTGAAGGAGGTTGATGTTCACAAGACGGCATTCCGAACTCGGTATGGGCATTATGAGTTCTTAGTGATGCCATTCGGGTTGACCAACGCACCGGCAGCGTTCATGGACTTAATGAACAGGGTATTTCAGCAGTACTTGGATCAATTCGTCGTGGTGTTCATAGACGACATATTGATTTATTCAAAGACGGAGGAGGAGCATGACAAGCATTTGCGTATAGTTCTACAAGTACTGAGGGAGAAGCAGTTATATGCCAAATTCAGTAAGTGCGAATTTTGGCTCAGGGAGGTGACTTTCTTAGGTCACGTAGTGTCAGCGGAAGGGATTAGAGTGGATCCCCGTAAGATTGAAGCGGTGTTGGATTGGAAACCGCCTAGGTCAGTGGCCGAAATTCGAAGCTTTCTGGGTCTGGCAGGGTACTATCGAAGGTTTGTGGAAGGATTCTCGTTAATCGCAGCACCATTGACTAAGTTACTAAGGAAGGGAGTTCCATTTGTATGGTCGGAGAAACAGCAAGAAAGTTTTGATAAGTTGAGAAAGATTCTGACGGAAGCTCCGGTTTTGGTACAGCCTGAGGCAGGAAAAATGTTCACGGTTTATTGTGATGCATCCCATACGGGGTTGGGATGTGTGTTGATGCAGGAAGGGAAGGTAGTGGCCTATGCATCCCGTCAGTTACGACCGCACGAGGTAAACTATCCAACGCACGACTTGGAGTTAGCGGCAGTGGTCTTCGCTTTGAAGATATGGAGACATTACCTTTATGGGGAGAAGTCGATAGTTTATACGGATCACAAAAGTCTGAGGTATCTCTTGACTCAGAAGGATTTGAACTTAAGGCAGCGCCGATGGATTGAACTGTTGAAGGACTACGACTGTTCAATCGAGTATCATCCGGGTAAGGCTAACGTGGTGGCTGACGCGTTGAGCCGGAAGGTCGTGACGGACTTAAGGGCGATGTTTGCTCGTTTGAGTCTATATGACGATGGAAGTCTTTTGGCAGAGTTGCAAGTCACGCCAACGTGGATCGAGGAGATTAAGGATAAGCAGTTGGTAGACGAGGGATTGAATGCAAAGAGATTGCAGGTCCAAAATGGTGGTTTGGAAGGGTATAGTTTGACTGATCATGGTGTATTATGTTTTCAAGGACGGCCCTGTATGCCGAAGGATGTGGAACTAAGACAAAGAATTCTCCAAGATGCACATAGTAGCCCATATGCTATGCATCCTGGAGGTAGCAAAATGTACGGAGATTTGCGGAGACAGTTCTGGTGGCCTGGGTTGAAGCGTGAGGTGACTGAGTTCGTAGGAAAGTGTCTGACATGTCAGCAGGTCAAGGCTGAACATCAGTTGCCATCGGGACTACTTCAACCAGTAAAGATTCCTCAGTGGAAATGGGAGAGGATCACTATGGATTTCGTCAGTGGATTACCTCTTACCCCAAGCAAGAAAGACTCAGTTTGGGTAATAGTGGACCGTTTGACTAAGTCAGCTCACTTCGTACCTGTGAGGATGGATTACTCACTCCAGAAGCTAGCAAAGTTGTATGTGGCTGAGATAGTCAGATTGCATGGTGTGCCAGTATCAATTATCTCAGATAGGGATCCAAGGTTCACGTCGAGGTTTTGGAAAGCGTTGCATCAAGCTTTGGGTACGCGATTGGATTTCAGTACAGCTTTCCATCCGCAGTCAGACGGGCAGTCAGAAAGGGTCATACAGATTTTAGAGGATATGCTGAGGGGTTGTGTCTTGGAATTCCGAGGTAGTTGGGAAGAATTTCTACCATTAGCGGAATTTGCCTACAACAATAGTTATCAAGCGAGTATCCAGATGGCACCATACGAAGCATTGTATGGACGGAAATGCCGTACTCCGACATGTTGGACGGAGTTGGGTGAAAGACAAGTCTTGGGTCCAGAGTTGGTCACGGAAACGGAGGACAAAGTTAAGGTGATTCGGGCTCGTCTCAAGGAAGCATCAGATAGACAGAAGTCTTATGCCGATCTGAAGCGCAAAGAAATGGAGTATGATGTAGGAGACAAGGTTTTCCTGAAGGTGTCACCTTGGAAAAAGGTGTTGAGGTTTGGGCGAAAGAAAAGGAAAGCTAAGCCCAAGGTTCATTGGCCCATATACAGTGTTGAAGCGAGTGGGACCGGTAGCTTATCAGCTCGAGCTGCCGGCAGAGTTGAGTCAGATTCACGACGTTTTTCACGTGTCGATGCTTAGGCGATATCGATCAGATCCTTCGCACGTAGTGCCTGTGGCAGAAATTGAGGTCAACTCGGATTTGTCCTTCGAAGAAGAACCGGTTCAGATCTTAGATAGAGATGTGAAGGTTCTACGTAGGAAGTCAGTGCCCTTAGTGAAAGTGCTATGGCGGAACCATGGTGCAGAGGAAGCTACGTGGGAACCCGAGGATGTGATGCGGCAGCAATACCCCCACCTCTTCTGATCAGGTAATTTCGAGGACGAAATTCTTTTAAGGGGGGTAGAACTGTAACATCCTAAAATTGGGGTTATTTGTGATTAAATTATTTTCCTTGTGTTTGAATTGTTATGGTATTAATTATGGTATAGTAAGGCTTAATTAGGGGTCTTGAGTAGGCTCGGGATAGTAGAAAATTTTATTTGTAAGCTTTAAAGGTAGGGAGCCTTAGCAAGTAGGGGTTACAAGAATAAATAGAGGATTTATTGACATAAAAATCAGCTTGGAAAAGTGGCAAAAGGAGGGCCACTTAGGAGCTGCATGTGACGCCACAGTGAGCAAGGGAGAGCCTTGGTTCGAGTCACGAAATTCCCTTTTTGCTCTTTATTATGGACGGCATAGGAAGGGGAGAGATTTTCTCTCTTTAAACTCTTTTTAGATAATAAAGATATTATTTGGTTTTTAATTGGATTATTAATTGATTAATTCTTAATAGGTGGCAAGGAGAAAATATAGGATTTTGAGTATTCAAATAATTTTAAATAAGTGGCCAGGAGTGAATTAAGGTAGTTGCCGAAATTTGAACTCTTGAAGGAAGAGTGGACGGCAAGCATAGGTGTAGGGGGGGAGTGCCGAATTCCTAGTAATTACTTGAATTTTCGGCTCAGCAATTTTCCTAGCCTTCATCTTTTCTTTTTCTTTCTTTTTCCAAAACCGAAAACCATTCTCCTTTCTCTTAGATTTAGCCGAAATTCCCTACTCACTCTCATCTCCCATCTTTTTTTCCCTTTCTTCTTTCCTAAGATACCGAAACTCACCATTACTATCTTCTCTTCTCTTCCTTCTTCATACAGCCGAAACTCTCCTCTACTCCCTTCTTTGCCGAATCCCCAATCTTTCTTCTTCCCTTTTTCCTTGTTAGCCGAACCTACTCCCTAACCATAGCCGAATTTTTCCCTTCTCCATATTTGGTACTAGTTTTGGCCGAATATTAAAGCAAGGGTAAGTATGCCGAAACTCTTTTTCCATATCCATTTTCTCTGTCGACTTTTAAAGGGAAGAGCCGAATTCATTTTAGTGACTAATCTGTGATAGAATCGATTCTATTTAGGTGCCGGGATCTTAAGGTAAACGGTCCAAGCCCCATTCTCTGTCAATCGATTTTGGTAAGGATCTATATTTATTTAATATTCGTTTAAGCCGAAGGCTATTAACTTTAGTGATGGCCGATTGTAGGGAGTGAAGCAGGATTCGCATATCGAGTGCTGAAGCTAGTATTCAAAGGTGATAGGTAAGGTTTCGGGTTCAAAGATGACCCCTTTAAATTATTTTGGTTTGGCCGAATAGGCCATAGTACTAACCCTAGTGTTGGCCGAATATAGGGGCAAGTAGATCTAGGGTGGCCGACTCCTCTTTTCGGGATTTAGACTTCTCATAGACATCAGGTGTGTACATACACACTATATGACTTAATAACTGTGCTGTATGTTGTGAATGCTAAATCTGATTTATGTAGCATTGGATTTAATACCATATCGGTATAAAGTGGCGATTCAGGTAAGTCCCTGTTAATATGAGTTACTATTTGATGCTTTTGGGAAGCATGGTATGTTATTATATGTGATTAAATGTATGATGGCATGAAATCTGTTATAATATGATTTGATATGGGTTGATGAGTGGAGGGGGCAGTGATTATTCGTGTCGACGGACACCAGTGTTTTGGTAACACATTGTGACTACGGTCACCAGAGGTTTGGTACCTCCAGAGGTTTGGCACCTCATAGCGTCTCGTCCCAGTGGCTTAGCACCACAGTGGGTTGGCCCCACTTTGAGATATGGGATCGACGCCAGTGATTTGGTATCACACGATGGGTTGGCCCCATCATTTTGTGTCTTCGGACACCAGAGGTTTGGTCATCTCCAGTGATTTGGCATCACATCTGTGACTATATGTACGTTTTCTGCCACCAGTGGTTTGGCACCACCAGTGGTTTGGTACCACACGGGGTAGAGAAAGGTGATATGGATGGTTAGGTTGGGTACATGATTTGATGCATGTTAATTGTTATACATTGTGTATGAAGTTGCTTAAACCGGGGGAAGGGTTACATACTGAGTCTTGGTGACTCACCTTCTCCTTTATATATTTTTCAGGTGACATGTAGATCGCGGATGTGGAGCCGGATGGACTCGAGGTGGCCATGCAGTGGGATTTGAATTTAATGAACTTTGGTTTTTATATTTTATTTTATTTATTGTTGGTTTTATTTTAATTGAGTTGTAATAAGGCCTCCTATGATTACTTTATTATTGATATGTGCTTGAATATTTGTTTTAAACTATTTTATCATAAAAATAAGTTCACATGTTTTCCAAAACAATCGAAAATGTTTTAAAGTGCCATCGGGTACATTTAAAATATATAATAACTTGACTTAATAAATATTTTCAAAATAAAACTAAGTATGGTTTTATACACCTCAACTGTTTTTAACAAGATGCTATCTTTTATCAAAAACTTAAATCGGTTTTAAAAAGGTTTCAAAATGTTTTCTCCGTAACAAACCAAATTCGGTCGTAGTGTTTGGGCCGGGTTTGGGTTGTTACAAAATTAGTCCTTGGGCTAGCTAGTACTACCTACAACGATATCAAAAACATAGAAATCATTAAAAACGAGACAAAAATCATACCTAATTGAAGAAAAATACCATGGCCGAATGAAGAACCCTATTTTTATTCTTGTTCTTCTTCAATTTCGATTAGATGATGACAATGTAAGCATATCATTTGTTTTTATTTTATTTTACTAATCTTTATTTAATAATTACCTTAATAACCTTTAATAAAACATTATTATTTCACATAAACTATGTACATAAATGTCCACTAACCTTTTAAATGGTTTAATTACCATTTAAGGCCTCCATAATTAGCCAAAGCTATTTCATTTAACTAATAGAACATGACATTTTACCTTTTACGCGGTTTAGTCCTTTTTACTGAATTAAACATTCAAACAGTAAAATTTCTTTACGAAACTTTCACACAAAAATTCTATCATGCTGTAGACCTTATTAAAATAATAAAATAAATATTTTGACTTCGGATTTGTGTTCCCAAAACCACTATTCTGATTTGACTAAAAAACGTGCTGTTACAACACAAGCATATAATCCCTAGTTCTTTTAAGATACCTTAATATATGCTCTACAACTTACCAATGCCTGAGACCTAGATTCGCTCGATATTGAATAACCATTCCTACTGCGAAATAGATATATGGACGTGTGCAAAGCATCGCATACATAAGGCTTTCAACTATCAAAGCATATGGAACCTTACTAATATGCTCTCTTTCTTCCGTTGTCTTAAGATAGTCATTTAAAGAAATATGAAATCCTGATGTAATCGGCTGGGCGCCTGGCTTCGCATCAGTCATTGAAAAATGTTCCAGTACCATATCGATGTATGAAACTTGAGATAGAGCTATCGTTTTATTCTTTCGATCCATAAGGATTCAAATCCCAAGAATACAACTAGCTTCACCCAAGTCCTTAATGCTAAACTGTTGAGCTAATCACATTTTAACCAATGACAATTCTCCTACATCGTTTCCAATAAGTAGAATATCATCGACATACAAAACGAGGAAGACCACCTTTTTTCATTTACATGCTAATAGAAACAAGGTTCATTAGTTTTTTGCTCAAATCCAAAAGTCTTGATCATTTGATCAAATATTTTATTTCATAAGCGAGACACCTGCTTAAGCCCGTAAATGGATCTTAGCAGTTTTCAAACTTTCTGCTTACTTTTCCTTTGACAACATAGCAAGTGGGTTGAGCCATGTAAATGGTCTCAATAAGATAGCCACTCAGGAAGTAGGTTGTGAATAGCTTAATATTGAGCAAACCATGTCAAACAAGGTTCTATTCCTTCTCTCAACGACACCATTCTGCTTTGGAGTGCCTGGCACAGTCAATTAAGATAAAATTTCATTCTCTATGAGGTATTGTAAGAACTCATCAGACACATATTCCCCAACTTAATCAGACCAAATATTCTTTATGGATAAATCTAATTAATTTTCCACTTTTGCACGAAAATCTCAAAATTTATCAAATGTTTCGCTTTTGAGGTGCATTAGATACATATATCCATATCCAGAATAGTCATCGATAAAAGTCACAAAAAATCATAACTTCCTCTGGCACTGATGCTCATGGGACCACATACATCAGTGTGCACAAGTTCTAAAAATTGGTTGGCCCTTGTACCTTTCGCATTAAAATATCTCTTAGTCATTTTATCTTCCAAGCAAGATTCATATTGTGAATGACTAACTTCCTTAAGCATGCTAAAGGGACCATCTTTCACGAGTCTAGTGATTCTTTCTTGGTTAATATGACCAAGTCTTAAGTTCCATAGGTACCTCTCATTAGAGTGAGAAGTTTTAAGCTTTTTATTCACTATTTCAGCTTGAAGCATCGAGTAGTTATTTGGTTTGATAAAGTAGAGATTGTTTTCCATCCATCCATTACAGATTAAGAACGATTTCTGCGAATAACAATCCCTTTATTAAATGTCACGGTATAACCGTTATAATATAAACATGTTACAAAAATTACATTCCTCTTAAAATGAGGTACATAAAATACGTTCTTTAAAAAAATCTTTCTAAAAGTATCAAAGTGTAAAATAACTTCTCCCACTGCTTCGGCTGAAACATAGCTCCCATCTTTGGTCGGCAATGAGAGGCTCCTATCACGTAGGCTTTTCGTTTTGTTGAACCCTTGTAAAGAAACATACACACGGTTAGTGGTTCCAAAATCAATAACCCAGTTTTTAATTGATTCTTCCACTAAACAAGCTTCAACAACAAAGATTTCCATAGCTTTTCCCTTTTTGGCTAGGTAATCCATATACTACTTGTAGTTTGTTCTAAAATGCAGGAAACATTTGATCTTTTTAGGATCTTTTGACTTCTTAGCCTTCTTCCTATCCACACGAGGTGGAACCGAAGACTAAATCGATTTTTTTCCCCTTAGCTTTTTGCTTCCCCTTTAGAAGACGAGGAGCCCACATATAAGTTTGCTTCAGGTTTCTCTTGAACTGACTTACCATCATTCAACATTAACTCATAGGATTGTAATTCCTTCATCAGTTAAGTCAAGGTAAGTGCCTCATTCCCCAAGTTGTAAGCGGCTTTAAAACCAGCAGGCTCATTGGTTAAGGATTTAAGCACTATTTCAATCTGAATGTTCACATGTAGTTTAGCCCCATTGTCCTCCGCTTCCGCAAAGAATACCATAAGATTAAGCATATGTTCTTTGACAGGAGTGCCAATTTTCTGTTGAGAATTGATCAAATTTTTAATAGTGGATTGTTGAGCCAATGTGACTTGGCCTCTGAGCAGATCCTCTAAATTTGTCATGATTTCTTTAGCAGGACAAAAATTATCATGTTGCTTTTGCAACATACTACTCATGCTTGCTAACATATAGCATCGAGCAATCGAGTTAGAATCTCTCTAGTGATTTCTCACTTTGGGCTGAGCTTTAGGAGGGCATGTTTCGTCAAGAACAAATTTGTGTTTCTCATAATTGAGAGCTATTAGCAAGTTCTGTTTCCATTCTCGAAAGCTATCCCATTTAATTTATTCTTAGTAAGAATGCTAATAAGAGGAGTATGAGACATATTTGAACTGAAAAAAGAAATAAAGATTCACTAATTACTATATTTGTATTAAGCAAATATTTTTCATTTCAACAACATATCAAGAATGCAATATGATCCATGCATCTCGTATCAAAACCTTGAAAAAAAACATTTTTTCCTTTGCTACGATCATTCCTCACACCTATCAACCATGTCGCCTTGGGGTCCCATGATTAACTAGCAAGAATATGGATTACATCCAATCAGTTTGTGAATCTTAATCTCAAGACTCCACACAAACTAACGACCGTTTAATATTTGGCCATTATATCTAGCTTAAATATCATTTCTTCAGAAACTATTTAATAAGTGATGATCTTGAGTGTGTAACCATTGACTGAACACCCATCATGAATGTGCTCTCATTTGTGTGTCATCTTGGGACAATCTCTCTAAATTTTATGCATGACTAGTTGTCTTTAGAAGGAAATCCCATCTAGTGAACTCACATGATAAAATTTACCTTGAGGTGAGGCCAGGGTAGGAACCGGCTCGAAACTTTATCATGCTATGACTTAGGGACCATCAATGGAGGCCGTAGTTCTTATCTAAGGACCTTCTTCCACTCAATATTTTAAAAAAAACATGCAAAGCTTTTTTATCCCAAATTTCAAGAATGATCATACAATAGTCCTAGTGGCATTCTTACCTAATCTAAATGACATGCTTCCAATACATGCTTGCATGCTATGGCAATTTTATAATATTCATTCATAAGAATCAATCAATCATAAAAACAAACAATTTTGATTCTCTATAGTTTTTCTTTTAAAGGAAAAACCGAAAAAGTAAATGTGAACTGTGCACTAGGTAAGGTCCTAGGAAAGGGAGGTAAGCTAAATTTGACCGCTTAAAAACCAAGCCTTTCCTAGCCAGAGCCAATTTTCAAGTTGCTCCTTCTCATTACCACACTATCATAGTAATCGAATAACCTAAAGAAGTGAATAGAATAATACAACACATGTATTTTCTCATTACCACACTTCTTATTTTTTTAATCGATCAACTGTGGTCATCTCTATATATATCACAATTATAACATTACATAACATAAATATTATAAATTGTTATAAAACAAATATATATGGAGATAGGTAATTAAAATAAAATTGTCAGCCAATGTTTCCATGGTTCTTGTCGAAACCATTTTTTAAAGTTGATTAAAAAACGGGGATCGACTTTAAAAACGAAAATGGAGTCGCCACCAATCCCTTTTTACTTAGGTGTGATTGGATCACCTTATAAAACGTTTTATTTCAAAACATTGATTTTGGTCCACGAAATACAAGAAAACGGGTTCGGGAGTCGGTTACGTACGAGGAAGGGTTAGCACCCTCATAACGCCCAAAAATTGGTACCTAATTGATAAAATCATGTCCTAATGTTGAAAAATTTTAAAATATGATCCTTTTATTTGAAAGAAAACCAAGACTTACCTATCTCAAAGAAATAAAATGCTATACCCAATAAGTTAGGATGTAACATCTCATGACTTCGAAACTAGGCTCGCCTTTATTTGTAGAAAATTCTTACCTCGAGACACAAAACATCATATCCAATAAGTTAGGATACAACATTTTGAATTCCCAAGAATAAGTTTTTAATTTGAAATTTATAAGTTTCAATTTTAAAAGAAAAGGATACTTAATACCTTAAGTTCCACGAGAAAAATCGAAACCCAGTAAGTTAGGGCACAATTTCTCTCGAAGTCCCCAAATATCACATATCACTGTTTTTTAATATTTGAATAAAATGCGTCAATTCAAAAAAAATGTTTTTATAAAACAATGATTTGAGTAAGATATTATAACATACATACTTAATAGCAATTCAACATAACTACAAATTATATTAACAATAAATAATAAAAGAATAATATAACATGAATAAATAAATAAATAACTATGTAAAGCAATAATAAACAATTAAAAGAACATAAATAAATAAACATGAGATATAAAATAAGTAACAATAATTAAAATCTCCACGAAATATAAAAATTCAAGAAATAAATATTAAATTCTACAAACAAAATCAAATGAAAAATAAATGATATATTTAAACACTAAATAAATATTATTAAAAAAAAATAAAAGAATATGACAATTTCTAAAAAGATTTAATATATATATAAACAATATTTTAAATAAATAAATAAAAATTAAAGTATAAAAAAATAAGAATACTTATAACAAATACATAATTTAATAATTTAATACATATATAAATGATTATATATAATAAAAATAATTAATAAATAATATATAATAATTTTAAATAAAAACATATATATATAATACACTAATCATAAAAATTACATATATAATAAACAATATAAATAAAATATGTTATATAATATAAATAAATTTTATACAAAATAAAATTTTAAAAATAATATATAATATAATATAATACTATATAATATACAAATTTTAAAAATAAATATAATATAATAACTAATATATAAATTATAAAATAATATGTAATATATATAAATAATTAAACTAAATAAAATAATAAATAATAATAATAAAAAATAATATGTATTTAAAAAAAAACTATACATAAAAATTTTATACTATTAATAAATTAATATACAAATAATAAAAAAAAATATAGAATTTTTTAATATAATAAAAATAATTTAATATAATATTAAAATAATTAAAAAAATAAAATAAAATAAAAAGGTTTTAAAAATAAACAAAGAAATAAAAAAATAAAAAAAATAAAATGTAAAAGACTAAATCAAAACGCGCGTCACATCTGTAGGGACTTATTAGGCAATTATGCCTTATCTCCAAAACGACGTCGTTCTGATATTAGCCTTTAAGTAGCCCGAAGGACTAAATTGAAACAAAAAATAAATTTTAGGGCTAATTTAAAAATAAAAAAAAAGCTATTCGGACATAATTAAAAAATTACAAAAATGCGGAAGGACCAAAAGGGCAATTAGCCCTTTTAATAAAAACACGCGGATCCTCCCCGGGTTTTCGGGTCAACGCGCGGATCTAGCCTTCTAAACGACGTCGTTTTAGTGCTTATTAGCTTAAGCAAAAACGGCGTCGTTTTTAAACTGCTATATAAGTCAATTTTTAAACAAAAAATCATTTTACATCCTGTTTTTTTAAAAAAAAAAATCAAAAAACCCTCTCAATCCTCTCCTCTGGGTTCCGATCATCGGACCTTCGGGCCACCTAGATGCGCCACACGCGCCTCACGCGCCGACGCCCACGGCGGCGCAAAGGTAAAAATCTTTGCCCTTTTTATTTTAATATTATTTTGTATATAAAAAATGCATAAATCGAAAAAAAAATAAAACGAAAAAAAAAAGAACAAAAATCACCTCTGTAAAAAAATTTTTGTATTTTATTTCTCTGTATTTTTTTGAATATTTTCGTATATCTTTCTCTGTGTCTATTACATATTATTTTGGGGTTTTTATAACCCCGAAAATAATAAAAAAGGAAATACAAAATCTTGTTATTTTTGCTGCTGTATTTCTTTCCTTTTTGCAGGTGAGAAGAGGAGAACATGGCGGCGATAAGGTGATTCGCGCAAACTGCGGCGCGACTGGTGGCTGCGCGAGAAAGGGCTACTTGCTGGGGCGCTTGCGGCGCAGTGGAAACCCTAGGGTTTCCTGCATCCGCAAGCCATTTGGGCCACTTGGGCCAGTTTAGGTTTTGGGTTTTAGGGCATTAGTTTGGGTCTGTAATGGGCTTCGGGTTTTAGGTATTGGGTCAATGGTTGTAAATGGACTATTTTAAAAAATCTGGATTTTGGTTTATTTTTTATTTTTATTATTTCTGGTTTGTTTTCAAGCCCGGGCAAAATGGGCTTATTACAGCTGCCCCTCTTTGCTCATTGTCGTGTAACGAGAATAGAGCAAAGACTATAAAAGGACCAATTTTGCCCGGTCTTGCCGAGTCTTGACTTCTTGGTCCTCATCTTCTCCAAATGGCTTCCAACCCAACTGCAACTTCAACGGTATTGGAACTTCAACTTAATTGCAACTTTAGAAGTATTATAACTATCTCGTTCTACTGCAACTTCAAGAGAAATAAATCTGCTATCTTCAATCTGCTCCACTGCAAACTCAGGGATGCCAGACTAATGTCTTCGATCTGCTTCACTGCAACTTCAGGAATGCCAAATCTGCTATTTTCAATCTGCTCCACTGCAAACTCAGGGAGACAAGATCTGATGTCTTCGATCTGCTTCCTGCAACTTCAGGAATGTCAGATCTGCTATCTTCAATCTGCTCCACTGCAAACTCAGGGATGACAGATCTGATGTCTTCGATCTGCTTCCTGCAACTTCAGGAATGCCAAATCTGCTATCTTCAATCTGCTCCACTGCAAACTCAGGGAGACAAGATCTGATGTCTTCGATCTGCTTCCTGCAACTTCAGGAATGCCAGATCTGCTATCTTCAATCTGCTCCACTGCAAACTCAGGGAGACAAGATCTGATGTCTTCGATCTGCTTCCTGCAACTTCAGGAATGCCAGATCTGCTATCTTTCAACCTGCTCCACTGCAAACTCAGGGAGCAAAAACTAAAATCTTCGATCTGCTTCCTGCAACTTCAGGAAGATAAGATCTACTATCTTCAATCTGCTCCACTGCAACCTCAGGGAGACAAGACTAATGTCTTCGATCTGCTTCCTGCAACTTCAGGAAGATCAGATCTGCTATCTTCAATCTGCTCCACTGCAACTTCAGGGAGACAAGACTGAAAGTAACAATTTACCCTACTACATCGTCCTGTAACCTGTAGAATGGGTATATGCTTATGCCGAATGATTAGGATGCAATGATCGAAATGAGTCAAATGCTCCTAATCAGACATGCTATGATATATGAATGCAAAAATGTTATGAGTATGATTCCTACTCAAGGTGTTATCACTCATTTATCCGTCAAGGTTTCATCTTTGTTCCCCTTGAAGTATCATTTTTTTGCTCAAAAAATTTGCCCCATGGAAATTTCAGAGCCCACTCCACTTGAACCTTGGAGACACAAGGCTTGTACCACCTTCAAACCATCCCCCAGGAAATCGAAACTTTTTCAATCCGTCCCTACTGCAATTTAAGGATACAGGATTTGTTTCAAATTCAATCCATTCCACCACAATTTAGGGTTTTTGAATTTTTCCTCATCAAATTAGTCTGTCATACCATTCTCCGAAAGACCAGATGACACTACTTTCAATTACCAATTGGACAAAGAATTCAGAGAAATAGTCTCTATCAAGACTCTTCTTTCTCAAATATTTCTATCCACATGGAAATTCTAAACAATTGTCCTGTTTCGGTTCCTTGTTTTATCTAGAAATTTCCAAAGTAATATGTAGAACTTCTTTTGTGAAATTATTAGTTCATCAATCATTATTTCAATGCAACATGTTTATGAATAATGGGTAACAAATAAATTGATTTCAAAGAGAGTTAAATGAATTATCAAAAATACAAAGAAAATTAACTGGGAACATATCTTTGAGAAGAAAAAGAATCCAAAGATAGTAAAATGAATAGGACAAAGATCAGATGCCCTAGATATCGCAGATTGAGCTTCTATATACAAACTTCATGAAGACTGCTTTGAGCTTAACATGTGTTTAGAAGACCCAAAGTACTTTGTTGATGCCCCGATATGCAACATACTTCATTTCTTGTTGATTCAAGTGTAGCAAGATCACTGCATGTCCATTCAGAATTTGAGCCGCCCTTTTCGGGTTTTCAACTCAAAACCCCTTTGGTCTCAAGGCGCCCTTTGCGGGTTTTCGCCTTGGCCTCTCCTTTTTTTTTAGAAGACTCAAAGCGCCCTTTGCGGGTTTTCACCTTGGCCTCTTCTCCTTTTCAAGCAAAATACTTTTTGACTGAATCCGAGTTCACAGGATTGGGTAAACTTTTCCCATCCATTTCGGTCAAAATCAGTGCACCTCCAGAGAAAGCCTTCTTCACCACATATGGTCCTTCCCAATTCGGCATCCATTTTCCTCTGAAATCCTTTTGTATGGGAAGGATCTTTTTCAGTACAAGGTCCCCCTCATGAAACTCTCTTGGGCGAACTTTTTTATCATAGGCTCGCATCATTCGTTTTTGGTACATCTGACCGTGACGAATAGCCCTTAGCCTCTTTTCTTCAATTAAGTTCAACTGATCATATCGAGCCTGGATCCATTCAGCTTCATCCAGCTTTATTTCTGACAAAACTCGAAGAGAAGGTATTTCCACTTCAATAGGTAGAACTGCCTCCATCCCATAGACCAATGAGAAAGGCGTTGCCCCAGTAGAGGTTCTGACGGACGTCCGATAAGCATAGAGTGCAAATGGTAATTTCTCATGCCAATCCTTATAAGTCTCAGTCATCTTCCCTACTATCTTCTTGATGTTTTTATTGGCCGCTTCCACTGCCCCATTCATTTTTGGACGATACGGAGACGAGTTGTGGTGTTTGATCCCGAATTGACTACAAACTTCTGCTATCGTGCTGTTGTTCAAGTTCAGTGCGTTGTCTGATATGATCCTCTCGGGCAAGCAATG
>JBBHDX010000641.1:7500-20000 GCA_039519145.1 Kokia cookei
AATTAGGACTCATAAAAAAATCGATAATTTACTCATGAGAAAAACCTTTACCCCATTAGGCACTAATTTATTTTTAACGTTTAATTAGATCGGGTAATCATTCAAATTGAGAACAGAAGCTCGTTACTTTTTGTTTCCCTCTAATTGGGGCCGTAGCGCTCTATCCATTTATTCACTCGACCCAACTTTGAATTCAATTCATTTTTTTTGTTCCGCACCAAAAATTCAAAAACGGTTTTTTTGGAATGATCCGGAAAAAAGGATTCTTAGAATTCTCCATTGATACGACATGCTCTTTTTTCCATCCACTCCTTTCAGGATCAGTCGTGGTCTTACAAACTCTACCGATGGTCTGAACGAATCCCTTTCTTCATACAAATGTGTAAAAGATGCTAGTCGCACTTAAAAGCCGAGTACTCTACCGTTGAGTTAGCAACCCGAAAAAAATTAGAATATGTAGATACAATCGGAATAAAAAAATGGAATTGCACTAGGCAATCAAAATACGAAATTAGCAAAAATTGGAATAACAAAAAAAAAAGACACGAAATTCTCAGATAAAACCATAGAAATAGAATAAGTGAAAATTTGCGGACCGCCTCCTGTCTTATTCATTCCATTGTTATCCATTTTTTTTGTTTCAATACAATTACAATAAAAAAAACTTATTGTATCACAACAAATTCAAAGAAAGAACCCATTATTTGAATGAAGTGAAGTGCCAAACTTGTGGGCGAGGATAAATGGATCTATTTATTTATGATCGAATTATATTTGTTCGATACACTGTTGTCAATATGATTGTAAATTTTGAATATAAATGTCGAGAGTTGAGAAAAGAATAAAGAATATAAAAAAGACTACAAAAAATACAATGAAAAAAAAAGAATTAAGTCCATTTTTTTTTTTAATTATTATTAATATTTTCTCTTTTTATATGTTATATGTTATTTTATCTGTTTTTTTATCTTATTTTATGTTGTTTTGTAAATGTTTAAATGCAATTACTTCATTTATTCACTTGATCTTTTTCTCTCTATTTTCTATCAATAAAATTGGCTCAATAAAATCTGGTTTTGTTGTTATAGAACACGGTATTCTATGTTTTATAGTATATAGTAGCAATATTCTATAGTAGCAAAGCAATAAGAAATACGAATAATAAATTTATTTAAAATAAAAGTCTGAATAGACCAAAAGAGGGGGGAGGAGATAATAAAGAAAAATTTATACAAAGCTAGATATGAATCATCCACACCCTCTTTTTTGTATTTCATTAATTGAATTTTGTTTGATTAAGACTAAGTTCTGTAAAAACCCCCGCCTTCTTTAAAATATCATGAACAGTTGCTGTGGGTTGAGCTCCTTTTTCAAGGAAATAGAGAATGGCGGGAACATTTAAATAGGTTTGATTATTTATCGGATCATAAAAACCCACTTTTCGAAGATCTCTTCCCTCTCTTCGGGATCGAACATCAATTGCAACGATTCGATAAACGGCTCATTGGGATAGATGTAGTTAAATAATACCCCCCCCCCCCCTAGAAACGTATAAGAAGTTTTCTCCTCGTACGGCTCGAGAAAAAAAAATGATTAATTCAAAGTTATGTCTATGTATGGAATTATAATGTATGGAATTATAATGTACGGAATTAGAATGTCAAAAAGATCCATAAACCAGCAAATCGATTAGACATTTAACCCCGTCTTTTTTTTTCGAAAAAAAAAGAAGAAAAAAGCATTCGTACTCTCATAACTCAAGTCAAATAACTCTCAAAATGCTCAAAAAAAAATCCTTAGGCATTCTTTTATTGAGTGGTCTCTAACCCCTTTTTTGTTTGTCTCGCTTAGAATCTATTTCGATTCTTCATTTTAATCCAGTTGTTGAGAAAATTGAAAAGGGTATTTCCTTGTTCTAGGATCTTTTATCTTTGCCTTGAATCATTGGGTTTAGACATTACTTCGGCGATATTTAATCATTTCAAAAATGGCAGCAACATGCCCTTTTTCTCTCTTTTTTTCTTTCTATCAAAGAATCATATGAACGATTAATTCCCGCATGATACACTTTTGATCGAAAGAGTTTTACCAATTCCAATTCCAACAATTTTTCTTTTTGATTTGAAAATAGTTTGAATCGGATCCTTTCGATTTCTATATCACAAATAGACTTACGAAGTTGTTCCAACTTATTGATTTCCATTAACTAACCCTAGATCCTTGCCCCTGAAAATGGATGTTTCTCTTCGAGCTCCATCCTGTACTATTTACATTACAACCCAACAAAAAGACGGATTATAATAGAACAAAGGATGTCGAGCAAAAAGCACCTTCATTTCTACATAACGGAAAGTGGTGGGTTTTGACATCCACAGCTGATCATGTCCTTCAAGTCGCACGTTGCTTTCTACCACATCGTTTCAAACGAAGTTTTACCATAACATTCCTCTAGTTTGGAGCATTGATTCAATTATGGAATCATGAATAGTCATTGGTTCAGTCGATACATAGTAATCTATCTATACTTTCTATATGAAATCAATTTCCTTCTATATGCTATATGAAATAAATAAATAATTTAGGAAGAAAAAGCCTCAATAAGAATGCAAACTACCCCATATTGTATGATTGTCTGAATGCAATATTTTTTTATTTTTTTTTACTTTTATTATACTTTTCTATTCTAATTAAACTTTTTGATTCTAATAATAAAAAAAAAAAAAATAAAGAATATCATTAATAATAATATTGCGAAAATACTAATAATATCACGAATATTATAAATAACACAAATAAACTAATCTTTTTGAATCTACCTTGCATCTTCAAATAACCCGATAGATCAAATAACTCGGTAGAATAGATCCAGCAATCTCACAGCTGTTCGAGTCCCAATCTTAATAAATCATTAAAAATCAAAAGCAAGAATCGCATTTTCTACAATATTTGACTGTTAGAAAGAAGGTTATTAAAAACAAAAAAAGAGCAATTTAGATTCGGATATGGTTATTCTGATATATAAATAGAGTATGCTCTGGGACGGAAGGATTCGAACCTCCGCATAGCGGGACCAAAACCCGTTGCCTTACCACTTGGCCACGCCCCATTTAGATTTCTATTTGAAACTACTAAACACTAATATGGGTATTCCTTGTTCGTCAATTCCAGTTCCAAATAGCTATAGCTATGGAATAGATTAGATTCTTGCTACGATTTTTGCACGTATGGATAGAGAATTAAATCGAATTTATTGATCATTACATAGAATTCAATTAAGATATTGTATGAAAGTATGATTTCTTCTATTCTCTTGTAAGAATTGAAGGCTTTTTGATTGGGTGAGTTCAAAGAAGTATTGTTTAGTCTGCCTTATTTTCCTTTCCTCATTTTTTTCCTTATATCAAAAAACATATTAATAACTCAATCAAAATTATCTCCAAGAACAAAATTTTGTTATGCTTAATATCTTTAATTTGCTCTGTATCTGTTTTAATTCTGCCCTTTTTTCGAGTAGTTTTTTATTCGCCAAATTGCCCGAGGCCTATGCTTTTTTGAATCCAATCGTAGATTTTATGCCAGTAATACCTGTTCTCTTTTTTCTCTTAGCCTTTGTTTGGCAAGCTGCTGTAAGTTTTCGATGAGATCCTTAATACTGTCCTAGAAAAATTCATGAGTGATTCAAGAAAAAAAAATTCTAACAATTGAAAAGATCAGATAAGTCTTACACTATGAACGAACCCTCAATTCAAAGATTGAAATTCTCGGATAGCCCTGATAAATCTGGATCATCCCATTTCCTCATTCTGACCCTTTTCGCCGAAGAACCCTATTTAGATTAGAGTCCGCCACAATATATAATTGTTGGTATGAAAGAATTTTTTTTGTAATGAAAAACTCAACTCTTATTACAAGTGAATTTCTGAAAATTCTTTTCGATTTCTAGAAATTCTAGAAATCACTTTATTTCTTGGTGTCAAAATCAAAATAAAATAGGATATGTGGTATAAAAACGGGGAATCTATTCTCTTCTTTTTCCAAAAAAATGCTCTTGGAGATTGTGTAATGCTTACTCTTAAACTCTTTGTTTACACCGTAGTAATATTCTTTGTTTCTCTCTTCATCTTCGGATTCCTATCTAATGATCCGGGACGTAATCCTGGACGCGAAGAATAAAAAAGGGGGAGTTCCTTGCTTCATTTTTAGAAATGGTATTAGGATTTGATCTATTCCACTACCAAAAACCGAAACGGAAAGAGAGGGATTCGAACCCTCGGTACGAATAACTCGCACAACGGATTAGCAATCCGACGCTTTAGTCCGCTCAGCCATCTCTCCTAATTGAGAAAAGATAATTACTATGTTACAGCACGCAAAAAGAAAGGCTTGAAAAAAGCCCTTTTTTACTTTGTTATATAGATTATGTTATATAGATTATTATTTATCTATATAGAGTATTATTAATCCATAGATATATAGATTATCTATTTTATTATTATTATATAGATATAGATTTTATTATTATTATATAGATATAGATTAATTATATAGATATATCCAACTTTTCTATAGATATATAGAACTTTTATCAGTAATTCCATTTCATTTATATTATATCCTATATCATTTATATTTTTAAATAAAAAAATAAAACAAGGGCTCTAAAGAAATATCTCAAATAAAAAAAAAGAAAGAATAGCGCTTTGATTTCGCGCAAAAGGGACTTTTTTATTTCCAATTTCCACAGACCGGCCTGGTCAGTACCCGGCCGGGCTCCCTTTTTTATTTTCAACTCAAATAACTCATTTTTTCTATGATTCTGCGATCTGACTTGTTGTAATTGTAACAAAAAAATCTTGTTATTGCATTGAATCAACAATCAGAAGCAGAAGAAGTCCTATTTCCGTTCCTATGATATAGAATCAAAATATTATTTCTATTCTTTTTCTTTCTTCCTATTTCTTTTTATTTCCATTTATGTTATATTTTACTAGAATAACTAGAATAAATAATAAAAAAAACTATGGATTTTTGCACAATCCATTTTTATGTTATTTATGTTATGACTAAGTCCTTTTGTCGAATCCTATCTATCAAAACTCCTATAACACAAGTCTTCTGACAAAAGACGGCAAGGCCCTAATTTTCAGGATTTTTTAGGCTCCTATCTTGTAATCCTATCTTGATTACGCCCAATTCCCCTGTTCGACAAAGGGTCCCTTTATATACAATAAATACAATAATCGCATTGTAGCGGGTATAGTTTAGTGGTAAAAGTGTGATTCGTTCTATTAATCCCCCTAAGAGTTAAGGGGTCCCTCGGTTTGATTCATATTCCGAGCAAAAACTTTATTTCGGAAAAGGATTTAATCCTTTACCTCTCAACGAAAGATTTGAGGAAGAATATACATTCTCGTGATTTGGATCCAAGGGCCAATTAAATTATATATAATTTTAAAATTATATTCTAAATAAAAATTGAAAAGTTGGATTATGAAATTACGAAACATAAATTTTTTTTTGATCAATTGGAAGTATTGATCCAATTGAATAAGTATGAGGAAAAGATCCATGGATAAAGATAGAAAAGTGTATTTCTAATCGTAACTAAATCTTCAATTTTTTTTGATGGGATAGATTGAAGCAAAATAGCTATTAAACGATAACTTTGGTTTACTAGAGACATTTACATCTTGTTTTAGCTCGGCGGAAACAAAATGCTTTTCCTAAGGATTTTCTCAAATAGAAATAGAGAACGAAGTAACTAGAAAAATTGTTCTATTCTAATCCCATTCTTCTAGAAGGATCATCTAGAAAGCGAATTGTTTTGAATGCATTCAGACAGAAAAGCTAACATAGATGTTATGGGCCGAATTCTTATTTCATTTCGTTCCTGCCTTATCTTTATCTTATTTATATTCTATTTTATTTATTTCTTTTTTTTTATTTATCCATCTTCCATAAAGGAGCCGAATGAAACCAAAATTTCATGTTCGGTTTTGAATTAGAGACGCTAAAAATAATGAATCAACGTCGACTATAACCCCTAGCCTTCCAAGCTAACGATGCGGGTTCGATTCCCGCTACCCGCTCGATATTCGAATTCTATCTATTTGAATATTTATTAATTCAATTCAACGATGCATTAGCATCGTTGAATTGAATTAATAAATACGCAATTCCTAACAATACAAATTTTCACATGTTCTTTAGTTTTTCCAACCAAGAGAAAAGAAAAAACCGAACAAGAGAAAAAAAGTCAAAATGTCAAAAAATCATAATGAAAAGCGTCCATTGTCTAATGGATAGGACAGAGGTCTTCTAAACCTTTGGTATAGGTTCAAATCCTATTGGACGCAATTTAGAATCGATTTCTCTATATTCCATTAAGTTTGAATTTTCTATTTATAATTGTTCCTGAAGTCGAAAACGTTCCATTTGTTCCTGAATAGCGTCTTTCAAAAGGGTTTCTGCTTCCTCAGTGAATGTCTTGGTAGAAGATATGATTTCTTGGAACTGAGGTTTATTCGTTTTTAAGTAAGTACGTAACTCAACGAGAAATTTCCTTACTTGTCCAATTTCTAATGAATCAAGATAACCATTCGTTCCGGTATAAATAGTACTTATCTGTTCTGCCACCGTAAGAGGAGCTGATTGGGATTGTTTAAGCAACTCACGTAATCGTTGACCTCGTGCCAATTGATTCTGAGTAGCTTTATCGAGATCAGAAGCAAATTGTGCAAAGGCTTCTAATTCGGCGAATTGGGCCAATTCCAATTTTGATTTACCAGCGACTTGTTTCATAGCTTTAATTTGAGCCGCGGATCCTACTCTGGAGACGGAAATCCCCACATTAATAGCGGGTCTGATTCCAGCATTGAATAGATCGGCGGATAAGAATATTTGTCCATCTGTAATGGAAATCACATTAGTAGGAATATACGCCGAAACGTCTCCCGACTGGGTCTCAACTATTGGTAAAGCAGTCATACTTCCTTCACCTAACTGAGAACTTGATTTAGCGGCTCTTTCTAAAAGGCGCGAATGCAAATAAAAAACATCTCCTGGATAAGCTTCACGACCCGGCGGTCTTCGTAATAGAAGAGACATTTGGCGATAAGCCTGTGCTTGCTTGGAAAGATCATCATAAATGATTAAGGTGTGTCGTTCACGATACATAAAATATTCAGCCAAAGCAGCTCCTGTATAAGGAGCAAGGTATTGTAATGTAGCTGGGGAATCCGCCGTTTCGGCTACCACAATGGTGTACTCCATCGCTCCCCTTTCTTGGAAAGTGGTCACTACCTGAGCTACAGAAGATGCTTTTTGACCAATAGCTACATAAACACATATTACATTTTGCCCTTGCTGATTGAGAATCGTATCCGTGGCTACTGCTGTTTTACCGGTCTGTCTATCCCCAATAATTAATTCTCGCTGACCACGTCCTATAGGGATCATCGAATCAATAGCAATAAGTCCTGTTTGAAGAGGCTCATAAACAGAACGTCTCGAAATAATACCTGGGGCAGGAGATTCAATTAACCGAGATTCAGAGGCTGAAATTTCACCCCGACCGTCAATAGGCTTAGCCAAGGCATTTATAACACGACCCAAATAAGCCTCACTCACAGGTATCTGAGCAATTTTTCCTGTTGCTTTTACAGAACTTCCTTCTTGTATCATCAAACCGTCACCCATTAATACAACACCAACATTATTTGATTCCAAATTTAGGGCAATGCCTATAGTACCCTCTTCAAATTCTACTAATTCACCTGCCATTACTTCATCAAGACCATGAATACGAGCAATGCCGTCGCCCACTTGAAGGACGGTACCAGTATTTACAATCTTTACTTCTCTATTATATTGCTCAATACGTTCACGGATAATATTACTAATTTCGTCGGCTCTAATAGTTACCATGAGTATTTCCTAATTATTTTTTGGAAGAAAAAAAATAATGCCTACAATCTACAATAAAGTAAAAGGTAAAAAAAAGGGCTAATCAGTTATTTCTTTCATCACCCCAAACAAGCCAATATTAGCGCTAATGGTGCGTAAATGTAACTCGTTGTTTAAAGAACTATTCAGAGTTCCTAGAGCTCCTTGTAAAGCTTGTTGGAAAACCCGTTGTCGGACTTGATTAATCGCTCTTTGTTGTTCAAAATAAATGGTTTCATTTTTGTAATTTTCTAATTGTTCCAAAATCTTATAAGTTGAATTAATCAAATTCAATTTTTCTCGTTCTATCTCAGAGTATCCATTCACTCGAAACTGATCCGCCTCCATTTCCACTTTCCGTAAGCGGGCCCGGGCCTTTTCCAGCCGTTCAATAGCCCCCCCGCGTAGTTCTTCTGAATTTCGAATAGTATTCAAGATCCTCTCTTTTCGATTATCTAATAAATCACTTAATGAAAGTAGATTATCTTTCCATTCATTTTTTTTTATTTGAAAAATTCCATGATCCCTTCCCGAACCAAACATGAACCTTTCGATTCATTTGGCTCTCACGCTCAATTATTTCTTATTTATTGGGAATTAATTCCCAATATCTTTTTTTTTTCTAATGTAATGAGCTTACCCTCTCCCTCTCGTCTCTATTCATATTCCAAAATATCGAAACTGATTACTAATCCAAGACCAGAATATTCGGAGGATTCTTCTGACCAAAATAGAAAATATATCAAAAAACTAAAAAGTATAATAAAAAAAATAATAAATAAAAAATTTACATATAATTTGGAATTTCTAATTGTACTTAGAATTGTATAATGTATAATTGTAATTTGTCAGCAAAGTTGTTTCTTTTTTTTCTTCAAATTCAAAGAATTCTTCTCCCTTTATACATAGGTCATCGATTCAGCATTGGAAAAGGGGGCTCAAATCGTTTTATCGACATGAGTGTTTTATATCGAAAAAACATTTTTGTTTTGAAAATATTTCTGTATTTAGTAACATAGTAGTAGAAAGAGTACCCTGCTGCATCTGAACTTCAAACGGGTTTGGCCTTAACCATGTTAATGGTCCCAGATTATTGGTTAATAGAGAATCAAAGTCGATGTACCAATGAATCACGAAATGCTATGGTTCTAAAATATGATTTTAAAAATTTATTCAGAAGTAATTCGCGGGATCATGCACTCTTCTCTTTCCTAGTTATAATGAAAAAAAGTACAACTGGGTGAATCCAGCCTATTCTTGAAATAAACAACTCGCACACACTCCCTTTCCAAAAAAGATCAATACACCAAGGACTACACTTAGATTTATTGGATTTGTTGCTAAAATATCGGTATTAACCCCGAAACTCCCGGCGGATGGCCAGTGACCCAAGGAAACGAAAGAATCGGTTACATTTTTCATATGATCTCCTATTTTATTTTAGATAGACTAAAAAAAAAGAACTCAGTTCTTTTTTTTGTATTATATCGCTTTGACTCCTTTTCCATTTATTCTATTGTATCATATTTATATTATTCTAATTATTCTAATTCTATGTATTTCTTTTTTTTGTTTTAATAAATTATTAAATTTATTATTAAATTATTCATTATTATGATTATGAATTTTCATTTACCTATGTCTAAACGGAGTCAAGAATATATTCTATTTATCTAGTTAGCTAGAAATGTATTTTTTTTTTCAATTGAAAATTCCCAATAATAATAATTCTTATTAGAATTAGGGGGCAGGTTTCATGTCAATGGCAAAATACCTCATTTGTTGCAACACTCCTTTAAACAATAAATAAGGGGTTCTCTTGAACTAAGAAGGGGAAGGAAGAAAGCGAGTCGGTGTGATAATTCCTCATCCTCAAATTAATCCTTCCCATGGATTATTGTCCCAACGAATAATTAATTGTAGGGGTGAAATCTTGATAGAATTCGAAAAAGCGAGGAGTAAGTCCCAAGCCATAAAATAAGAAAAAAAAATACAAAATTCTCATGTTTATAGGATTAAACAAAGGGATTCGCAAATAAGAGTGCCAATGCTACAACCAGCCCATAAATTGTTAAAGCTTCCATAAAAGCCAAACTAAGCAATAAAGTACCTCGTATTTTTCCCTCCGCCTCGGGTTGTCTCGCGATACCTTCTACAGCTTGGCCCGCAGCAGTACCTTGACCAACTCCAGGTCCAATAGAAGCAAGCCCGACAGCCAACCCAGCAGCAATAACGGAAGCGGCAGAAATCAGTGGATTCATGATAAGTTCCTCGCACCAAAATAAAGAAATGGTTAATGATACAATCATCCAATGAATTTTGACTTAATTATATTATTCCATCGCTAAGATTCACCTGCCGAAGTACTAGACTCCGATAGTGCTTTCGTGACTTTCTTTTTTTTTTTTTTTTTTCTTTTTTTCTTTTTTTTTTCCACATAGTACTTCTGATTTAGATAGGTATTCCAATAGAAGAATAGAAGTTCCTCTGTTTCGTCTTTGACTCTGAATTGAATGAATAAAGAGATAAAATAAAGACAAAAACGAAGAATTCAAAGCAAAGAATGGGTTGGAAAAAAGAAAGGGAAGAACAAAGTATGTGCGGATTCAAAAAAATCTAGCGGATAGGACCTAAAAAAAAGATATCGAAACAGTTCTGACGGTTCAATAAGCTTCTCACTTCTATTCGGAGTTCTTAGTTACTTCGGCAGGTTGAATCTTAGCGATGGAATAATATAATTAAGTCAAAATTCATTGGATGATTGTATCATTAACCATTTCTTTATTTTGGTGCGAGGAACTTATCATGAATCCACTGATTTCTGCCGCTTCCGTTATTGCTGCTGGGTTGGCTGTCGGGCTTGCTTCTATTGGACCTGGAGTTGGTCAAGGTACTGCTGCGGGCCAAGCTGTAGAAGGTATCGCGAGACAACCCGAGGCGGAGGGAAAAATACGAGGTACTTTATTGCTTAGTTTGGCTTTTATGGAAGCTTTAACAATTTATGGGCTGGTTGTAGCATTGGCACTCTTATTTGCGAATCCCTTTGTTTAATCCTATAAACATGAGAATTTTGTATTTTTTTTTCTTATTTTATGGCTTGGGACTTACTCCTCGCTTTTTCGAATTCTATCAAGATTTCACCCCTACAATTAATTATTCGTTGGGACAATAATCCATGGGAAGGATTAATTTGAGGATGAGGAATTATCACACCGACTCGCTTTCTTCCTTCCCCTTCTTAGTTCAAGAGAACCCCTTATTTATTGTTTAAAGGAGTGTTGCAACAAATGAGGTATTTTGCCATTGACATGAAACCTGCCCCCTAATTCTAATAAGAATTATTATTATTGGGAATTTTCAATTGAAAAAAAAAATACATTTCTAGCTAACTAGATAAATAGAATATATTCTTGACTCCGTTTAGACATAGGTAAATGAAAATTCATAATCATAATAATGAATAATTTAATAATAAATTTAATAATTTATTAAAACAAAAAAAAGAAATACATAGAATTAGAATAATTAGAATAATATAAATATGATACAATAGAATAAATGGAAAAGGAGTCAAAGCGATATAATACAAAAAAAAGAACTGAGTTCTTTTTTTTTTAGTCTATCTAAAATAAAATAGGAGATCATATGAAAAATGTAACCGATTCTTTCGTTTCCTTGGGTCACTGGCCATCCGCCGGGAGTTTCGGGGTTAATACCGATATTTTAGCAACAAATCCAATAAATCTAAGTGTAGTCCTTGGTGTATTGATCTTTTTTGGAAAGGGAGTGTGTGCGAGTTGTTTATTTCAAGAATAGGCTGGATTCACCCAGTTGTACTTTTTTTCATTATAACTAGGAAAGAGAAGAGTGCATGATCCCGCGAATTACTTCTGAATAAATTTTTAAAATCATATTTTAGAACCATAGCATTTCGTGATTCATTGGTACATCGACTTTGATTCTCTATTAACCAATAATCTGGGACCATTAACATGGTTAAGGCCAAACCCGTTTGAAGTTCAGATGCAGCAGGGTACTCTTTCTACTACTATGTTACTAAATACAGAAATATTTTCAAAACAAAAATGTTTTTTCGATATAAAACACTCATGTCGATAAAACGATTTGAGCCCCCTTTTCCAATGCTGAATCGATGACCTATGTATAAAGGGAGAAGAATTCTTTGAATTTGAAGAAAAAAAAGAAACAACTTTGCTGACAAATTACAATTATACATTATACAATTCTAAGTACAATTAGAAATTCCAAATTATATGTAAATTTTTTATTTATTATTTTTTTTATTATACTTTTTAGTTTTTTGATATATTTTCTATTTTGGTCAGAAGAATCCTCCGAATATTCTGGTCTTGGATTAGTAATCAGTTTCGATATTTTGGAATATGAATAGAGACGAGAGGGAGAGGGTAAGCTCATTACATTAGAAAAAAAAAAGATATTGGGAATTAATTCCCAATAAATAAGAAATAATTGAGCGTGAGAGCCAAATGAATCGAAAGGTTCATGTTTGGTTCGGGAAGGGATCATGGAATTTT
>JBBHDX010000641.1:22500-25912 GCA_039519145.1 Kokia cookei
AGATGGATAAATAAAAAAAAAGAAATAAATAAAATAGAATATAAATAAGATAAAGATAAGGCAGGAACGAAATGAAATAAGAATTCGGCCCATAACATCTATGTTAGCTTTTCTGTCTGAATGCATTCAAAACAATTCGCTTTCTAGATGATCCTTCTAGAAGAATGGGATTAGAATAGAACAATTTTTCTAGTTACTTCGTTCTCTATTTCTATTTGAGAAAATCCTTAGGAAAAGCATTTTGTTTCCGCCGAGCTAAAACAAGATGTAAATGTCTCTAGTAAACCAAAGTTATCGTTTAATAGCTATTTTGCTTCAATCTATCCCATCAAAAAAAATTGAAGATTTAGTTACGATTAGAAATACACTTTTCTATCTTTATCCATGGATCTTTTCCTCATACTTATTCAATTGGATCAATACTTCCAATTGATCAAAAAAAAATTTATGTTTCGTAATTTCATAATCCAACTTTTCAATTTTTATTTAGAATATAATTTTAAAATTATATATAATTTAATTGGCCCTTGGATCCAAATCACGAGAATGTATATTCTTCCTCAAATCTTTCGTTGAGAGGTAAAGGATTAAATCCTTTTCCGAAATAAAGTTTTTGCTCGGAATATGAATCAAACCGAGGGACCCCTTAACTCTTAGGGGGATTAATAGAACGAATCACACTTTTACCACTAAACTATACCCGCTACAATGCGATTATTGTATTTATTGTATATAAAGGGACCCTTTGTCGAACAGGGGAATTGGGCGTAATCAAGATAGGATTACAAGATAGGAGCCTAAAAAATCCTGAAAATTAGGGCCTTGCCGTCTTTTGTCAGAAGACTTGTGTTATAGGAGTTTTGATAGATAGGATTCGACAAAAGGACTTAGTCATAACATAAATAACATAAAAATGGATTGTGCAAAAATCCATAGTTTTTTTTATTATTTATTCTAGTTATTCTAGTAAAATATAACATAAATGGAAATAAAAAGAAATAGGAAGAAAGAAAAAGAATAGAAATAATATTTTGATTCTATATCATAGGAACGGAAATAGGACTTCTTCTGCTTCTGATTGTTGATTCAATGCAATAACAAGATTTTTTTGTTACAATTACAACAAGTCAGATCGCAGAATCATAGAAAAAATGAGTTATTTGAGTTGAAAATAAAAAAGGGAGCCCGGCCGGGTACTGACCAGGCCGGTCTGTGGAAATTGGAAATAAAAAAGTCCCTTTTGCGCGAAATCAAAGCGCTATTCTTTCTTTTTTTTTATTTGAGATATTTCTTTAGAGCCCTTGTTTTATTTTTTTATTTAAAAATATAAATGATATAGGATATAATATAAATGAAATGGAATTACTGATAAAAGTTCTATATATCTATAGAAAAGTTGGATATATCTATATAATTAATCTATATCTATATAATAATAATAAAATCTATATCTATATAATAATAATAAAATAGATAATCTATATATCTATGGATTAATAATACTCTATATAGATAAATAATAATCTATATAACATAATCTATATAACAAAGTAAAAAAGGGCTTTTTTCAAGCCTTTCTTTTTGCGTGCTGTAACATAGTAATTATCTTTTCTCAATTAGGAGAGATGGCTGAGCGGACTAAAGCGTCGGATTGCTAATCCGTTGTGCGAGTTATTCGTACCGAGGGTTCGAATCCCTCTCTTTCCGTTTCGGTTTTTGGTAGTGGAATAGATCAAATCCTAATACCATTTCTAAAAATGAAGCAAGGAACTCCCCCTTTTTTATTCTTCGCGTCCAGGATTACGTCCCGGATCATTAGATAGGAATCCGAAGATGAAGAGAGAAACAAAGAATATTACTACGGTGTAAACAAAGAGTTTAAGAGTAAGCATTACACAATCTCCAAGAGCATTTTTTTGGAAAAAGAAGAGAATAGATTCCCCGTTTTTATACCACATATCCTATTTTATTTTGATTTTGACACCAAGAAATAAAGTGATTTCTAGAATTTCTAGAAATCGAAAAGAATTTTCAGAAATTCACTTGTAATAAGAGTTGAGTTTTTCATTACAAAAAAAATTCTTTCATACCAACAATTATATATTGTGGCGGACTCTAATCTAAATAGGGTTCTTCGGCGAAAAGGGTCAGAATGAGGAAATGGGATGATCCAGATTTATCAGGGCTATCCGAGAATTTCAATCTTTGAATTGAGGGTTCGTTCATAGTGTAAGACTTATCTGATCTTTTCAATTGTTAGAATTTTTTTTTCTTGAATCACTCATGAATTTTTCTAGGACAGTATTAAGGATCTCATCGAAAACTTACAGCAGCTTGCCAAACAAAGGCTAAGAGAAAAAAGAGAACAGGTATTACTGGCATAAAATCTACGATTGGATTCAAAAAAGCATAGGCCTCGGGCAATTTGGCGAATAAAAAACTACTCGAAAAAAGGGCAGAATTAAAACAGATACAGAGCAAATTAAAGATATTAAGCATAACAAAATTTTGTTCTTGGAGATAATTTTGATTGAGTTATTAATATGTTTTTTGATATAAGGAAAAAAATGAGGAAAGGAAAATAAGGCAGACTAAACAATACTTCTTTGAACTCACCCAATCAAAAAGCCTTCAATTCTTACAAGAGAATAGAAGAAATCATACTTTCATACAATATCTTAATTGAATTCTATGTAATGATCAATAAATTCGATTTAATTCTCTATCCATACGTGCAAAAATCGTAGCAAGAATCTAATCTATTCCATAGCTATAGCTATTTGGAACTGGAATTGACGAACAAGGAATACCCATATTAGTGTTTAGTAGTTTCAAATAGAAATCTAAATGGGGCGTGGCCAAGTGGTAAGGCAACGGGTTTTGGTCCCGCTATGCGGAGGTTCGAATCCTTCCGTCCCAGAGCATACTCTATTTATATATCAGAATAACCATATCCGAATCTAAATTGCTCTTTTTTTGTTTTTAATAACCTTCTTTCTAACAGTCAAATATTGTAGAAAATGCGATTCTTGCTTTTGATTTTTAATGATTTATTAAGATTGGGACTCGAACAGCTGTGAGATTGCTGGATCTATTCTACCGAGTTATTTGATCTATCGGGTTATTTGAAGATGCAAGGTAGATTCAAAAAGATTAGTTTATTTGTGTTATTTATAATATTCGTGATATTATTAGTATTTTCGCAATATTATTATTAATGATATTCTTTATTTTTTTTTTTTTTATTATTAGAATCAAAAAGTTTAATTAGAATAGAAAAGTATAATAAAAGTAAAAAAAAATAAAAAAATATTGCATTCAGACAATCATACAATATGGGGTAGTTTGCATTCTTATTGAGGCTTTTTCTTCCTAAATTATTTATTTATTTCATATAGCATATAGAAGGAAA